>PITA01005622.1:64692-108642 GCA_004023965.1 Spilogale gracilis | reverse complement strand
TGCTTATTTTCAGTGAGGAAGTTTGGCATAGGGCTGTAGCTATGTTCTTACACTTGCCTGTTTATCAGAAGCTCCTGCAGACTTTGGGCCCACCTTCAGATATTCTGATTCAGAAAAAATATGGAGATCTGTATTTTCCAGCAGGCACCCCAGGCTGTTTTCATGCAGTAGGCTTGCACCTATGATTTCTTGAGTCAGACTTGACAATTAATTCTGGGAGCCCCTATAGTACCACTGCTTACTAGGTTTCTTAGGTTATGTAACTTCTTTGAGCCTCATCTTAATACCTGTAAAGTGGGGCTATGTTAGCCTTTTCCGTGGGGTCCTCGTAAAGGTGAAATAAATCAGTGTGTGTGAAGCATGTGGCTTAAACCTGGCACATACCGGGAGCCCAGTGAAGATCAGATTCCCCTTGGGGCTGCCACATTTTAATGCACACTTATGCTGTACACAGACGGGCTTTTTCGAGGGGTCAGGTGGGAAATGATATCAGATAACAAAAAGCCGTATCACCCTTTTCCAACATGTGTAACGGTTCTGTGTAAGCTGGCTGTAATCCCCTTGCCTCCTTTTAGAGCAGGGCACCAAACCTTTAAAATGCATCCACTGACTCACACTTAGACCATTCTTTGGGTTTTGTAGAGGACACATTATTCATGATGGAAGGCCACCCGCTTTCAGCCTCTTATGTTGTTTCTCCTTTACCAAGACTCTTTTTTGTGGTTGTCTGTGCTCATCTTTGAAATCTCAGAGCCTGTGAGCTCTGATCATGTTATCTGGGATCTAAAAAGCACCGAGGGAGACCAGACACTGCTAATGATGTATCATCTCTCTCGGCCACAGCCTTCTTGAACAGGGCTGTGACCCTGGCTTTGTTAACACTTATGTGCTTTTTCTAAGGGCCTTGACAGTGGGCAGATCTGCAAAGTCTGCAGAATGGTTCTTTGGGGGAAGATGGAGAGCATGATTGCAGGTTGGTTGGTTCGAGCTCTTGCTCTTTCCCATCTTGGGTGCTCTGGCCACCATTCCTGGAATACTTGTGTGTATGGCTGACAAACATGAGAATCAGAGTCTGAGCAGCTGCTGACCCTGAAGATTGTGTGTGCCTGCAGGGTGAGGACCATTAAGCAGCAAGGAGAGGCTAATTTAGGAAAGTGCATCTTTTTTTAATTGGAATGTATTTGACATAGAACATTATGTAAATTTAAAGTATATAATGCTTTGATTCGACACATTTATATATTGTAGCATGATTGCCACTATAGCAATAACACCTCTATTGTGTCTCATAATGATCATTTCTTTTTTTGTGTTTGAAGTAATTATGGTCTAGTCTCTTAGCAAGTTGGATGATTTTAATACAGTATTGTCTGTGTTTACTATACTGTGCATTAGATCTCTAGGACTTATTTACTACTTATTGCAAGTTTGTACCCTGTAAACAGCATCTCTTCTATCCCCCCCCCCACCTTCTAGCCCCCGATAATACCATTTTATTTTCTGTTTTTATGAGTATGGCTTTTTTCTCAATTATTGATTTATTTATTATTAAAGTTTTATTTATTTATTTGAGAGATAAAAAGCAGGGGAGAGGGCCAGAGGGAGAGGGAGAGAGTCTTAAACAGACTGTGTTGAGTGTGGAGCCTGACTCGGGGCTCGATCTCATGATCCTGAGATCATGACCTGAACCAAAACCAAGAGTCAGATGCTTAACCAACTGTGCCACCCAGGCGCCCCTGGCTTTTTTAGACTCCATACATCAGAAAAGAACATCTTAAGCCCTGTCAACAACATCCCTTTATATAACACCAAGGCCTTATGAGGGACTATAAGCACATCTAGGCTTTGGCCTCCCTTCCCTGTCAAAGTCTCAGAAGGCAGTTTTCCTTTATTTGGGTCTTCCCAGCACCTGAGCTTTCTCAGTTTTTCCCTTCTGAGTGTCTGGTCTTAAAAGATATCCTTAGATCGTACCCAGAGCAGACATCAGGCCAGAATCTGGCTTCTCTAGTCTCCTGTAGTGCTTTCTGGTTTGATCATTTTTCTTTTTGTCTTAAACAAATACACAGGAAGCAGCACTTCTATGTGCTGAGAAGAACATGGGCTTTCAAGGAAAACAGACCTGGGGAAGAGCCTTGACTGTGTGACCATATTTGTGTGTTGGGTCCTCAGTTTGCCCATCTGTAAAGCTTATCTGGAAACATAATTGTGAAGATTAAATGAGATAATGGGTATAATGCTTGGCGTACCAGTTCCCAGTAGTCAGGAGATTAACAGCCATTACCTTGCAGCACTTCAAAACAATTGCAATAAGTTTACGAGTGAACTGGGGCTCTTGATTTCTTGACAGATATAATTCAGCTGTATTCAGCGTCCTGTTTCACACTGTTTATCCTGGTAGATGTCATGCTGGGTGTGTGGTACAGATATAAATTAAGTGCCATCTCTGTTCTCACTCAGCTCTTCTTGCTGATTCTCAATTAATTTGTCTTGTTGCACCTTCAACAAAAACATTCCCCCACCCCTCCCAGTAATTCTAAATGATTATCTGCTCTTTGGAAGGCATGGCCAACTTGACCTTCAAACCTTTGGGAACTTGCAGATCACTCAGCTTCCTAGCCTCACTTCCCACCCTCTTAACATACTCTCTCCATCCTCCCAATTCCCTGAGGAGATGGTATTCGTTGGTTCTAGCACATACCACAGTTGGTGCCTTTGACACACTAGTCACCATCTCAGAGTCCCCTTCTCTTCTATAGAGGAAACTAATTCCCATCTCTGAGGATTCATGCCTTTTAGTCTTTGCCCCAAGAGCAGATGGACTCAGGCAGACCAGACTGCAGGAAGTAGAAGAGACATACAAGAGTCTGCACCCGGGCGCCTAGGTGGCTCAGTGGGTTAAAGCCTCTGCCTTCAGCTCAGGTCATGATCTCAGGGTCCTGGGATCGAGGCCCATGTTGGGCTCTCTGCTCAGCAGGGAGCCTGCTTCCTCCTCTGTCTCTGCCTGCCTTTCTGCCTACTTGTGATCTCTCTCTGTCAAATAAATAAATAAAATCTTTAAAGAAAAAAAAAAGTCTGCACCTGCCAAATGCCAGAGACAGAAGCTACTCTGAACTCAGGAAGACCCAGTGTACAGTGATTTGTTTGCAGTGCTGTTTCTGCTGGCTGCAGAAGAGAAATGGCGTGGCTGTTTCCTGCCCCCTTTCCCCTCCAGTCTCCTATAGCAGTGAATGATGGCAAAAATGGCATGATGAGAATGGTACTTCTTACTGAGCCCCTCTTATATACATATGTTCGTGTGTGTGTGTGTGTGTGTGTTTTGCAGTTAAAATTATTATCTCAAAATTGAGGCCCAGAGAGGTTACCTAGCACCCCTGAGCATGCAGAAGATGGGGAAGGTGGTAGAAAGGACAGCGATGGCTCCTCCAAAGCTGACTTCAGACTTCTGATGGTTGAGTAACTAGCATGCCAGAGAAATAATCAATTATCTACCTGTCTTCTAAGCAATACCCAATGTTTGGCGTAGTTGTTACTAGTTTATTTCAGTTATCTTCCTGTGGGTGAAGAAACAGTTCTCAGAAAATTTAATCCAGCTGCCAGTGCTATGCTCAGAATTCAATTAAGTCCATAATTTCCAATTAATGCGCCTTCATGCCAAGACTGAGGTCACATCATTAATCTTGCTTTTATTTTAGGATTTCTACTGTCATGATTTACAGCAAAGCTCAGCCAGTCTTGTCAGGATTACTGGAGCATAATTAAGCGAGAAAGACAGCCAGAACAGCTTCATAATGGTTAACATGGGAGCCAGGGAGGGACCCCCTTCCTTTGCTTGGTAAGCCTGCCTCAGGCAGCATGGGGCCACATGTAAGGATTTCCTACTGAGGGCCATTTCCTGGATGTCTGATCTCTCTTTGGTTCAAATTCCCGAATGATAAAATCTCCAGACAAGGAAAAGATTTCACTGCCCAGGTTGGGGATCCACTGTGAGCAGTGTTACAGTGAATTCACTGCTGCTTCATATACCTCCACCTTAAGTTACCATTTGCTAAGTTCTAAGTGTGCTGGGCAGTAGGCTTTTGCAGATGGTGGATTGAATCTCCGTGATGATTCTAGGAGGGAAGGTATCAGAGGCTTCTCCTTTGCCTAAAGTTTATAACAATAGCAAGTGCCCTTTCCACTGAGTTGATGGAAGAACTTGGCAGTTCTAGATGCAGACCATTCCTAAGTGCCTGTGTCTCTTTCTCAAGGTCATCTGCCCAGTAGGATCTCCTCCACTTTCCCCTAGGGAGTAAGAAGATAGGCGTGTCTGCACAGATACTGCCTATCATGGCCTTCCAGGTGACAAATGCCTTTCTATCATTATCACATTTAAACCTCATAAGGTGTGTTGAAGGAAGATATTATCTGCCCCCATTTTATAGTTGAGGAAACTGGGGCTTAGAGAGATTCGTTAACCTGCCCATTGTTGCATAGGAAATAAGGAAGGTCAGTGTCATGAATCCAGATCTGCTTATTTGCTCAGCTTAGGTTCTTTCTATCACATCATTTGTATCAAATGCTTCTTTCTTTTTCCTGGTTTTCCAGGAGTGCTTATTGTTGGGTTGATACTCTTTGGGATAAGGAGCACATAGAGGGCCATTTATTTATTTATTTATTTATTTATTTATTTATTTATTTTAAAGCAGGGCATCTACGGAGAGCTTAGGAACCAATCTACTATCCAACAGGTAGGGGTGTGCCTGGAGAGTTGGCCCATGTCTGCTGTGTGCCAAGCCCAGACCCACGTTGTCTCTTAAGTGTGGCCAAGCACTGAAGTCAACCCCTGTCACAGGCTTTGACCTAAGCAGCACAGTGTTGGGTTTTCCCACATGCGAGGGTAGTGGTCACACCTTTATGAGAATGTCTCCTCAAGCCAACTCGGTACTAGGAGCTTTGTCCTTGGGACCAAACAGAAGAGTTGCAGGTTTTCTTTGTACTTAGGTAGCAGATGTTCTTCCCAATGCTTGATGTGGTCTGGTTTGGTTGCCTTTTTTTTTTTTTTTTTTTTTTTTTTTTTTTTTTTTTTTGCTTTGTTTTGTTTTGGTCTTTTGTTTGTCCCAGGTTCACCTTCAGAATGTGTCTGCATTCCCTGCTGAGTTAGCATTTAGCTGTGTCCTCACTCAGAGGTCACTTAGCATCACTGAGCAGCTCTATGTTTGGCTCAACATAACTACAGAGGTTCCCACTAACACATTTATTTGAGAATTAGGTGCCAAAGGTACCACTTTGAAATTTTCCTCAGGTGCCTTCAGATGGAAAACTGGCTTTTGAAGTACGTCCTAAAGGATGTGTGATCCCTGTGGAATTCCATTTGTTTGAGGCAATATTAATCTTCTCTGGGAACAGCTTCTTGGAAATCTGCTAATAACCATTTTTTATCATTTGTTATGTAAGTGTGAGGACCAGTTTCCACAAGCAGTTGTGTGGAGACCAAGTAAAAGTTCTTGCTCTTTAGCTTGACTTTCAAGCCTTCTGGGATCTGAATACCTCCCACATTCCCAGTCTCACCTCCCTCCCCTCTATATACCTTCCACATGCTCCCAGTTTCCCCACAGGATCTCCTTGTTCCTAGATTTCCCTCAGACACATTACTCACCATCTCACAGTGCCCCTTGTTTCCTCATTTGTTTAGTGGAGACTGGAATGCCCGCGTCTTGGTGTTCTTAGCAAGGTCCCTAGGACTATTAGAACTGGTTCCCAGTTATAACCCTTTTCCTTTTTTTTTTTTTTTTAAAGATTATTTATTTATTTGAGAGAGCCTATGAGTGGGGGGGGCAGGGAGAGGAAGAGGAAGAGAGAATTCTCAAGCAGACTCCCCACTGAGTGTGGAGCTTGATGCAGGCGTGGATTCCAGGACCCTGAGATCATGACCTAAGCCAAAATCCAGAGTAAGCTGCTTAACTGAGTGAGCCACCCAGGTGCCCAATCCTTTTCCTTTTTATCTATGCCCCTTCAACCCATTTTTTTTAAAAAAAAGATTTTATTTATTTACTTGACAGAGAGAAACACAGCCAGAGAGCGAACACAAGCAGGGGGAGTGAGAGAGGGAGAAGCAGGCTTCCTGCCGAGCAGGGAGCCCGACACCGGGCTTGATCCCGGGACTCCAGGATCATGACCTGAGCCTAAGGCAGTCGCTCAACCAACTGAGCCACCCAGGCGCCCCTCAACCCGTTTTCACTCAAACTGCAAATCAAATACCACCTCTTCCTTAAAGCCTTTCTTCTTCCTACTTCCAGCACCTGTATCCCTCTCTTCACTGGGACATAAGTACTTCTGAACTCCTGTCCTCTTTATGTGTAAGTATATAAATAGTTTTTGGTAAGTCCGAAAAGTAGAGTACTCTACTCTACTTAGAAAAATAGAGTTAGGGTAAGTAGAGAAAAGTAGTTAAAAGTAGTTAACAATTACAGTGCAGCTATGAATGATATTAGAGAAGAACACATTAATGACTTGGAAGACTATTTTTCATTGTTAAGTGGGAAAAACAGCAGGTCCCATACTGCATGTCATGTGATCATATTTCTGTGTACATGTATAAGGAACCACAATATGTATGTGTGCATGCACATAAAAATGCAGAACTAAAAAGGCAAGGATACATGGTTCCCCAAAATATTAACAGTGGTTACTCTGGTTTATTTATTTATTTTTAAGAGATTTTATTTATTTATTTCTTTGACAGAGAAAGAGAGTGAGAGAGCGAGTGAGTATGAGCAGGGGAGGAGTGGAGGGAGAGGGACAGGCAGATTCCAAGCTGAGCTTGAAGCCCAATGCAAGGCTCAATCCCACGACCCTGAGATCATGACCTGAAACCAAGAGTCAGATGCTTAAGCAACTGAGCCTCCCAGGCATCCCTGTCTCTTGTTTTTTCCCTTATTTTCTTCTCTGCTTTAATTCTATTTTCTTTGGTTTAGTGGACCTCAGGTGCAGAGAAGTGAATTAATCATACTGCTCTGTGGTATTTAAACTGCACAGACTCCCTCTCTGGTTTGATTCTAGATTTCTTTTTTTTTCTCCCTTTCGTCCCAATCCCATCTTCATTTCTCAGCCATTTGTTCTCTTTCTAATGCTCTGGATCTTTATGTACCCAAGTTTTCCATGACTGACTTCTATATTACATACATCTTATATTATCATATAATTATATGTATTTTTATATGTTATACAAGATACAACAAAAGTTATATATAACATGTATGATACATATATGTAAATTTGAGTGAAGAAAACCTTAGGAACTGGAATTCACATCTCTGTCTCATACTATTTTTCCCCTACCCTCCCTTCCTTTCAACCTCACCATGATGTACATACACACAAATGAAAATTTCTTGAGTAGTTGTTCTTCCAGCTCTAAAGTCCCAGGATTCTTTATTGCACATATTAGTTGATCCCTCCCTTGAGCTCTGTGATTCATGGTATGTGTAGAGTTCTCATTCCGACCTATCCTGAGTGACTGAGCATTGCCCCTGCTTCTTAGCACAGCACTGCACTTCAGCAGAGAATGGCCGTGGCAAGGGAGACAGTCCCATGGGAGCACGGTAGTATTTTATGATGATTCCTATGTTTGTCTTATCTTTTCCCAATCTGGATTCTGTTCAAGTGCATGGCAGTAAGGATATAAGCTTTGGAGTTAAAAGGTGCATGCGTGTATGCATATACATCCACACACATATACATCAAGACTTATCCAGTGTTTACATTTTAAATATGTGAAGTTTATTGTGTTTAAATTTTATGAATGTCAATAAAGCTGGTTTTGTTTTAAGTTAATTGGGACAGTGTTTGGAGGAAATCATTTTATCTTTCTGGTGCATCTATTTGAGGCATGGGAATATGTTACTAGTATCCCATTGAGTGCTGAAATGTTATGAGTCTGAGTTGCTTCCTCTCATGGCCCTGAGCAGGACTTTCACCTCTGTCACTGTGTGTATCTGACTGTGCCTGATGAAATGCAAAAAACATGGTTCTTCTCATCAGATAGACATTTATATATCCTAGCTAAGTAACGTTGTGTGAATGAATCTGCCTCTTTGAGACACAGTTTCCTTATCTGACAAATAAGGGCAAAAATATCTTTCCCTACTGTGTGGGATAGTGTATGTTTGGAGGGTAGGGCTTACCAAGTAGGAAGGATCCCTTGGCTTTATGTGGCATTCTTTTCTTGTGTGTTTGGCTGGTATGTGGTATACACACAACCCTGATTTTGTAACCAACACACAATATCCATCCACGATAGTTGCTGTTCCTCTTGAGAGCAATGATTGGACCTTTCTCTGAGAAGTCTGCTTGCAGTAGCAGCTCCAGAATCCCTGTGTAGGAATAGCAAAGAGGAGACAGTCTCCTGGGAAGGAAAGGGCTTGTGAAGCTCCTCTTAGGGCTGCATTTGAGCAACAAACACCGTGCTTTTATGAGATGCTACTTATATCTGGGGTTCATTTGGGAGGACTGTTAGAGTTCTATTGGCCACCTTTTGAGGCTTCTATTGTCTTCCCTTTCTAATAAAAAGAACTGAAATGTTGTAAAGAAGACTTTTGCTTGATTTTTTTCTTTGCGGTATTTTTAAGCAGGTAGTTTGCTGTCTCTGCCCTCCATCACGGACAGGGTCAGATAACATTGAGGATGTTTTCTCTGTTTCAGTCAAGAAGGCTAGTCATTAAGAGAAATGTCATAGTCCATTTAATGCAATTTAAGCCCTGACCTTTTGGTTAGAGAAGGGAGGGAAAAAAATTGATAACCCCTTACTTCCTGGAGTTGAGAGGCCATGTGGTAGGCAGAACCCTTTCTGTTTCTTCAGAGTTCTTATGGATGTTTTGGTCTTCTTGCTAAATAGATTTAATCATTGCTGTTTCATAATGGTGAAGCTCTTTATTTGGCTCAAGTGTTGGAGAGTAAAGATCTTTCATATTAAGAAAAGATCTTTCACATAGATCTGTTTTTCTGGCACATCATAATTTCTTGAAATATTTGTTGAATCAAATTAAACCATATCCATGTTTCCATTGTTTTATATGAGAGTTTACAGAATAGAATTTGGACTGACAACTGTAGCCTAATTCCAGTGACCCATGAAAGAACAAAATGTGTTGTTATATCCATTCAGCTGGAATTTCCCTAGCCCCAACCCTGTGCCTTGCTTTTATTCTACACAGAGTCAGTTTCGATCTCACTCTAGTCTTCACTTGGATTGCATTTCTTATTCTTTCTCCTCTCATCATTCTTTTCTTTATATCTTGGGTTTTCTCCAGGAAAGAGGAGCTAGTGATGGTTACTTCTTTAGCTCCTCTTATCTATCTGAAGATAAAAATTTCTCCTTGGCCTTTTTGTTAAGTGTTAGTCTTCCACACAATAAAGCTCTCATTGAGTTTCATGAAATCCTCATCTCTCAAGCATGCTCTGTGAGTGCTAGAAGATAACAGTGCTGTAATTACAAATTCAGAGAGGTGTGGGGAGACAGTAAAAGCATCTGGTTTTATTTGCTGCCTACATTTAGGCAAAGACCAACTCTCTGCCAAGTTGATCTGCTTGCTCTCCCTTGCCATCCCTTCCTTTTCCTCCCTGATTTCTGTATTCTACAGCAGCCCAGTTTCCCATATATTTATTGAGTGCTTACTGTATAAAGGTATTTTAGCAAGATGTTAGGGGGTTATGAAGAAGTGAATTGTTATCCCCGTTTTTGAAGGCCCAGAATCACTGGGATTGAGTGTGGTGGGTTAGACCCCTGATGAATAATTCTTATAGAAGTCAAACTGTTCCAAATCCTGGGGGAATGCAAAGTGAGGTGGAGGATTGGGGTCATGAGAGACAAAGTTCTTATAAAAGAAGGTAGGGTAAGAGGGGGGGTAAGGGCAGAGGCTTTGGATCCAGTCAACCTGGGGTCCCGTCTCATTCTGCTGTGACTGTTACTAAACTTCACCAAAGTTTCCATTTCTTCAGTGGGACTCTCACCTGCTTCTGTGCTTAATGTGAGGGTCTCACTCAGTAGTTTATGAAAACTGCTCAGTAGAGTACCTAGAGTATGTGTTTAATAAATAGCCTTAAAAGATTCCAGTATAGCTAATGTAGAGTGTTATGTTAGTTTCAGGTGTACATCATTAGTGATTTAGTAATTCAGTACATTACTCAGTGCTCATCATGGTAAGTGTACTCTTAATCCCCTTCACCTATTTCACCCATCCTCCCCTACTTACCTTGCCTCTGATAACCATCAGCTTGCTCTCTATACTTAAGAGCCTTTTTTTTTTTGCTTGTCTCTTTTGTTCTTTGCTCATTTGTTTTATTTCTTAAATTCCATGTATGAGTGACATCATATGGTATTTGTCTTTCTCTGACATGTTTCATTTAGCATTATGCTCTCTAGATCCATGCATGTCATTGCAAGTGACAAGATTTCTTTTTTTTTTTTAAGATTTTATTTATTTGTTTGATGGAGAGAGAGACAGCAACAGAGGGAACACAGCAAGAGGAGTGGGAGAGGGAGAAGCAGGCTTCCTGCTGAGCAAGGAGCCTGATGTGGAACTCGATCCCAGGACCCTGGGATCCTGACCTGAGCTGAAGGCAGATGCTTAACGACTGAGCCACCCAGACACCTAAGTGACAAGATTTCATTCTTTTTTTTATGGCTGAGTAAGATTCCATTGTGTATATACACTGCATCTTCTTATCCATCCATCCATGGATGGACACTTGGGCTGCTTCCATAATTTGGTTGTTGAAAATAATGCTGCAATAAACATAGGGATATATATATTTTTTTGAATTGGTGTTTTCATATTCTTTTGGCAAACATTAGTGGAATTACTGGATCATATGGTATTTCTGTTTTTAATTTTTTGAAGAACCTTGATACTGTTTTCCGTAATTGGCTGCACCAGTTTGCATTCCCACTAACAATGTACAAGGGTTCCTTTTTTTCATAGATGGCCTTTTAAAAATGACAATAGTGGGGTGCCTGAGTGGTTCAGCTGGTTAAGCTTCTGCCTTCAGCTTGGGTCATGATCCTGTGGTCCTGGGATCGAGCCCCACTTTGGGCTCCCTGCTCAGTGGAGAGCCGGCTTCTCCCTCCGTCTGCCCTTCCCCCCAGGTTTGTACTTTGTCTCTTGCTCTCTTCTCCCCCCAAATAAATAAATAAAATCTTAAAATAATAAGAAGAATGATAAATGAATGTCAAAGAGTTTTAGAACTGGAGGGAGGGGACTTAGGGAACAAGACTGTAAGTCTGTGATTCTCCCATGGCCACATGGCTCAAGAAGTTGCTGGGGCTGCTTGTTGCATTAAAGTCCTGAAGAATGGGTACAGAAATACTGACCGTAGTGACTTTATGGTATGTGGAGGTATAATAAAATACTTAATAACTGGTATGATAATATAAATTAATATATAACCATATATATCAAATGTAAAGTATAGCCCCCTTTTATTCTCTAAAGAAACAAGTATACACATGCTAATAACTGCTTAGTGGTTGATAATACTTATAGCACAAATTATTTTAATTTTTACTTTTCTGTTGATTTTGGACAGTCTCTAGAGTGTTCTTGTCACTAAAAATTGTCACCATTTCTGAGCCATTGTTTGACGTGAGGAATGTCGCTAGATCCTTCCAGCAACTTCCTAATTAATTGATTGTAATGCACTGTAGTACCTTATTCCATCCAAAGAAGGGCTGAAGGTGCTGTTGATTTGTCAGGGCTGTGTTGCAGGCCGATAACAGTGCTTCCTACGTGGTTTGTGTCCCCAAAGCCTGAATCATTGGCACCACCTGCTCTATGGCTACACACACTCAGACCTTCATCCCCATGGTCTGTTGAGTGGAGAGCAGATCTGTCCATGTCTAGAAGACTGAGGTGCAATGGTTTGTAGTTTCACAAGTGACTGGTAGTTTTAATAGCTCATTCCTATGTGCCAAACAGTACGGAAGTATTTCAGTATCGCAAAAACCAGGACCACTGAATCTGTGTGAAGCTGGTTATTACTCATCCAAGTAACACATAATGTTTCCCATACCAGGCACTAGATCACTTCAAGATGGGAAGAGGAAATCCCAGAACTAAGAAGAAGTTCATCTCTGTTCAACATTCAGGATTCTGAACTACTGAAAGGGAAAAGTTTATAGGTGCTGTAGCTGAAGCTCCGAAAACAGGTTCTGTCCTTATGCCGTCTGGCTTCGTCAGCCCTGAATCGGAGCAGCATGGCCTGTTTTTGCTGAGGTTGCATAACTTAGCTAGAGACAGCCTTTGTCCTAGCTTCATTCTTTCCATTCCCCAGACTCACCTGATAGCTGTCATTTATTAAGTGTATGCAACAAACCAGGTGTTATGCTAAGGGCTTACAGAGTATTCTCGCATGATCTTCACCATAATCCCATGTGATATCCTATTAAGGCTTCCATTCTGCGGGCAAGAAAGTCAAGGCTTCGATTAGGTAGTTGACTTATGCCTGCTCATCCAGCTATAGCAGAAGTTGATCCAAGCCAGTTCTAGCTGCTTAAAGCCTGTATATGACTGCAGTGGCCATGTCCTGTTCTTGTTGGTATAGGAATGTTGTGTTGGTTTGTTTTGTTTTTAATGTTATTTATTTATTTCTTCTGTGAAATTGTGATTTCTACTTGGATTCCTGGGTATATTGTGGCAGGCAATCCAAAGATTCATTTATATGAGAGCTGAATTTCTTTTTTTTAAAAAAAGATTTTATTTGTTTATTTGACAGAGAGAAACACAGCGAGAGAGGGAACACAAGAAGGAGGAGTGAGAGAGGAAGAAGCAGGCTCCCCGCCGAGCAGGGAGCCCGATGCAGGGCTTGATCCCTGGACTCCGGGATCATGACCTGAGCTGAAGGCAGATGATGGCTTAATGACTGAGCCACCCAGGCACCCCGAGAGCTGACTTTCTAAGAAAATAAAAGTTTCTGATAGTTTTAGAAAATCTCTGAACTTAAAAAATCACATTGGAGGTGGGACACCTGGCTGGCTGAGCTGATTAAGCATCTTCCTTTGGCTCAGGTCATGATCCCAAGGTCCTGCATTGGGCTCCTCACTCATTGGGGAGCCTGCTTCTCCCTCTGCCTGCTGTTCTCCCTGCTTATGCACTGTCTCTCTCTCTGACAAATAAATAAATTAAATATTTAAAAAAAAAATCACATTGGGGTTGCCTGGCTGGCTCTGTTGATAGAGCACATGGCTCTTGATCTCAGGGTAATGAGCTTGAGCCCCATGGTGGGTGTAGGGATTACTTAAATAAATAAACTTAAAAAAAAGTCACATCGGGCTCCTGGGTGGTTCAGTCAGTTAAGCATCTGCCTTTGGCTCAGGTCATGATCTCAGGGTCTTGGGATTGAGGCCCACATCAGGCTCCCTGCTCAACGAGGAGTAGGCCTCCCCTTCTCTTTTTGCCCCCGCCCCCCCCCCCAACGTGTCATGCTTGCTGTCTCTCTTTCAAATAAGCAAAATCTTAAAAAAAAAAAAAAAGTCATGTTGGCAGGCATGGTCTCACTTGATCCTTTTGAAACCAAGAGGCATGTAGGAAAGTTTTTCTTCTCAATTCATTCCTATTTATAGAGGGAGAAGAGGTCTGGGAAGAGTACAATGTCATGCTTAAGGCCACAGAGTTTTCAGGTAGAAAAATGAAGTCTCCAGTGAAGACCTCTCTCTCCAATGTCCTGCTTTTTTCTAAGCTGCCCTGAACTAGGGTGTATGAGGAATAAGGTGTGAGCAACCTTTGATTCTGGAAGCCAAGGCAGCGGGCTTTCTCATGGTAGATACAGTTATTATCCCCATGTGATCCATTTCTCTAATTGTGGGAAGCCAAGAGATGAAAATTCTGCTGTAAACAAAGAGGATGTAGCTTTCTGTGGTTCTCTGCTTCTTGCTGAGTGTTGTGGAGAAGGGATAGCATTTTCCTAGGATAGGAGCTAATAGTGCATCTCTGCAGGGTCTCAACTTTGTAGAAGCCAGGAAATGACCATTATAGCATTATGACACTTAAATAACTACAGAAAAATAGGCCCTATGGGTGAAAAAGAGCACAGATTTGAACAGATTATCATGCCAGTGTTCAGATTACCCATCACCCCTCAAACAGCCTGATTCTGAATACTATGAAATAATACCTCACAGTGACTAGACCTATATGACAGAGATGTTCCAGAAATGGCACAGGGGATGCTCTGTAGAAGAGTCTTTGTGGCCTCAGAGGACCCAGTGAGGAAAGCTCATTTCCCAAGAACCTCAACTTTGCCAAGAGTCCTTTGCCATCCTTTTCCGGTCCTGATGTACTGATTAGGTTGAGTGTTCACGGCAGAGCTGAGGCAGCCACAACCACAATGAAGCAAGGTTTCAGGTCTTAGAAGAAGAGTCAGGTACTGAAGGACGGTCCTGGCAAGTTCCCCTCCCACTTGGCATTAAGGCTCCTCACAGGATCACATCAGGGCTCGTGGCACCATTTGCCTCCTTCTTACAGGCTGGGCCGAGAAACTCTTCTGTGGCCATGAATCAGTGAATTGTGCACAGAGGAAGGAGGTCTCTTCAGCCTCTGAGAACCAACATTAAACCATAATAGTGTAGCATCTGGCTGTTGTCTTTAATTTATATAACTTGTTTTTTGTTGTAAAACTTATTAATGTAAATTATAGAAAATTTAGAAATCATAGTTCAACAATAACAAAAAAAATCACTTACCATTCTCTTACTTAGATACAATTGCTGTAACTGTTTTTGAAAATGGAGCAAATAAGAGCCCAGACTGTGGAGCAGCCTGTCTGGGTACAGATTCTGACTCACTAACTTTGGGATCTGGGGTAGGTCACTGATGTGTCTTTGCTTCAATTTCCTCATATGGAAAATGGGTATCTCCTTCACAGGGTGGTTGTGAAGATTAAATACTATATATAAGGAATTTTGATTAGTGCCTTGTTGTCATTCAGTAAGTTTGACTTGTTATTTTTATTTTATGTTTATTACATTGTCTGAATTCTTTCTTTAAACTCAAATAATTTTCTTTTGCAAAAATGGGATTATAGTGTGTGTGTGTTTTGTATCCTGCTTATTTTTCACTTAGTCCTTTGTCATGAGCATCTATACTATCCTACAAACTGGTTTCAATAGCTTACTTTGTAGCATTGTTAGGGGTACTCAACCACTTCTACTGTGGAGAAATACATTTATCACCTCTTGCCATTATAAACAATACCTCAGTGGACGCGGGCTTTGCTAAATCTTTGCATACTGTCCTTTTCTTTTGATGACAGTTCTTTATGGGGGAGCATCCTTTTTTAGGCGTCACCAAGCAAAATTATCTGCAGCCTAGGGTGTCACGGACACATAGGGAGCAGTAGGAACATACATGGAGAATGACCACAGTGCCTCATGGTCAGGCCTTTGTCAACATTTCCTTCCTCTTTCATGTGCTTCTCACAGCATTTTGCTTATGGCTGATTAATCAATAAGATGTTAATGAAAAATAGCCACACCTACTTTTCCTATTACATTAAGGCAGGTAAGACCAGCCTTAACATTTGTGCTCATCTTCTTAAAAACAGATTCTGTTCCAGGCTTAATGACTGAGCCACCCAGGCAAAACATATTGCATTCCAAATAACTATCAAATCACCTCCAATCTTTTTTGGAATAAAGTGTGATACAAATACAGAGCAAAGAGCTAACTCAAAGTCCACTGGGAAGCAGAGATTCTGTCCCAAGAGAGACAAACGTTGTGTTGCTCTGCCAAGTGAGAATTAGTCAGGCTTTACATGTGGGAAGTTCCCATGACTTAGGAGGAATGGGAGGCTGTGTCTTGTCTTCTAACTTAGGAATCCCAGGGAAAACTTGTATATTACACTCCCCCTTTTTAAAAGATTTTATTTATTTATTTGACAGAGAGAAACACAGCTAGAGAGGGAGCACAAGCAGGAGGAGTGAAAGAGGGAGAAGCAGGCTTCCCGCCAACCTAGGAGCCCAATGTGGGGCTCGATTCCAGGACTCCGGAATCATGACCTGAGCCGAATGCAGCTGCTTAACAACTGAGCCACCCCGGCGCCCCTATATATTACATCCTTAGAAATGACATGGGGACAGGGTGCAGTTTTCTTGTGCCTGCCTTTGGTGAACTTAGATTTTAAAATGATAAGACAGAGGTGCCTGGGTGGCTCAGTTGGTTAAGCGTCTGCCTTTCGCTCAGGTCATGATCTCAGGGTTCTGGGATTGAGTCCTGCAATGGGCTCCCTGCTCAGTAGGGAGTCTCCTTCTCCCTCTCCCCCTGCTTTTCCCCCTCAACTTATGCTCTCTCTCTCCCTCAAGTAAATAAGTCTTTAAAAAAGTAAAATAAAATGGTAAGACATCATAGAACAAGAATCTACATGGAGCCTTAAGAGGCAGACGTTGATCTTTCTCTTTGGATGGCGCTTTCGTATTCCATCAACTCTGGCTTCTCCACCCCCACCTTCTAGGACCCACAGATCCCTGACAACCCTTTGGTAAACTCAGGGTATGTTCTTTCTAATTGCCATGTAGTCAGAGCATTTAGAACTATGTTTAAGGTGGCAAGGTTTGGATTCCTAAGAATATTAGTCTTTTCAATCAGCTAGTGCAGGGATTACAAAACTTCCTCTGTAAAGGGCCAAATACTCAATACTTTAAACTTTGTGGGTCATCAGGTCTGTCAACAACTACGCAACTCTGCTGTCATTGCATGAAAACAGCCATAAACAAAGTGTAAAGAAAAGAGTGTGGTTGTATTCTAATACAACTTCGCTTATAGACATTGAAATTTGACCTTCGAATCATATTCATTTTATTAAACCTTTTCTTCTTTTGACTTTTTTCAATCATTTAAAAATGTAGAAGCCCCCCCTTGTTTCACAAACTGTACAAAAACAGGCAGTGGGCTGGATTTGGCCTGTGGGCTGTCGTTCATCAGCTTCTGACCTACAGCAGCCACTATTTTTCTCCTAGGTATCACTTTCTCGGTGCCCCATTTCCCTCTGTGCTGTGTCATGGTTTCGAAGCCTCTCTGCCCTTTCTCTCAGCTGAGGTTCACATATCGCTGGGAGAATCTGCTTCTGGCCCTGATGTAGCTCATCAGGGAGAACCAGAATACATTCTACCTAAAAGAACCATTAGGGCAAATTCAGATAAAATCTCTCCTCTCCTTTTTGTGTCCTGGCTAGTTTGACATGTAATATGGGCATATGAAGAGGACAGACTTCTGGTTTCTGCAGGGCTCCAAGGTTCTAATGAACAGTGCATGCAGCCTTAGAGCTGGCGAGAGGCTGATTTTTAGATAATCACGGATATTTATGTCCTTTTAATAGGCTGGTACCATGGAGTTCTGTTCCAGCACAAAATCGAGAGTCACAGAGAGGCCTGAATAATCAATTTGATGTCATCTCTTAGAAGAGTGGTACATAACAAAGATATTCAGGCAGAAATGGAAACTTAGGATGGAAACAGGGGAAGTATAAACATTTTGTATCACCCTTTCCTCAATATATTTAAAATGAAAGCATAATACAAATTTTTATGTGAGTATGCGTTTAAAGGGAAGTAATATACCTATGTCATAGGGAAACAGAACGTGACAGGACATTCGCAGGTCTGTGGTTCTAGCCCTAATCTGTGGGGCTGCCCTTCAGACTGATTCCTGGCATTTTATTTAGGGCTGTGAAGCAATGGGGCCGACCCAGGTTGTCTGCCTACATAATGAGATTGGTTTGGTTGGTCTGACAGATGCAGTGATTTACGGGAGTGTTTATTGTGGACATCTGTTGCCAAGAGCAGCCCGATGAAAGGCATACAGGTGGGAGGTGGAGGAGAGCAAGGAATAGGAGAGGGGTGATTGTGCATAAAGCAGAAAAAGACCACCCTAAGGACAACTGTTAGAATGGAGCTGATATAGAGCCATAGCATAGTAGGAAATGGTAAAAGTATCCGAGGCTTTGGATTGTATAGATCTGGACTTGAAACTCTGGCTCTGTCTTTAGTTAGCTGAGATTTTAGGTGAGTTTTTCCCTTCTTCGAGCCTCCATTTCTTCATCTATAACATAGAGATCATAAACACCCTCCTTATTTCCACCTGTATGAAACCATACTAACATAAAGATCTCAGTGGAGTTCCTGGTACGTAGGGGAACTCAGTCAACTGGTAGACATTCTTCATGTTTGTCCATGTGTCCATTCATTTGTTTATTTACCAGCATTGATTGTGTTTTGCAATTTCTAATAGAGCCATCTTTTCAAATAGATGCCTAGTGGTGACTTAAGCATTAATGCATCTTGTGATCAGGATTAAAGTAGATAGTAGTTAACATGTATTTATAGGCATATATGTGAGCATCCAGATGCCACATAGGAATTTAGTGGGAACCTGAAGTATGATTTAAAAAGAACAGCTGCCTGGCCAATAAACACAATAAAAGATACACGAATCACTAATTTGGGAAAGCACAAAACAAGACCCAAATGAGATACTGCTTCACACTCACCAGATTGGTAAAAAATTTTAAAGTCTGACAATACCAAATGTTGTGTTGCATTGCTAGTGGGAGTTTAGACAGATATGACTGCTTCTGAATTGATTTGTCAATATCTGGAAATTTGAAAATGTGCATGTCTTTCTTGCTAACAAATTCCACTCTTAAGTCTAGCCTAGAGAGAATTTCCCATATATAATCAAGGCAATGTGTTCATAACCACACTGTTACAGTAAATGACCTTAGTATCCATCAGTGGGGTAATGGATCATACTTTAAGTGAGTTAAGGTTACAGGTAGCACCATAATAGATGAATTTTAAACCACGGTGAGTGAAAAAAATAAAATTGCAGACTGAAAACATTTATATACAGCTTTAAAACATGGAAAACAATATTAATAAATATTGCTTATGGATGCTACATATGTAATAAATGTTTAAATAAATTACATATGATACATATGAAAATCAGAACAGTATTGGGGAAAGAAAGAGGGATATGATTGGAAGGGTTGCCTATGGCTCAAATCCCTGTTTACTTACTAGCTGTATACCCTTAGACAAGTTCCTTAGCTCTATGCCTCAGTTTTCAGATCTATGAAAGAAAATATTAATAGTGTGCTTTGAGGATTAAATGAGTAAATATAGGCAAAATGCTTAGAATAATACCCAGCAGATAGTAAATGCTATATAAGTGTTAGCAATTATAGTTTTTATTACACAAACTTTGATCTTTTGTTTATTTTTAAGAATCTTGAATATTGCAATTTTTCATTTATAAATGTTTCAGTATTTATTCCGATAGGTGAGAACTGTTATTGAACATAACTACAGTATTGTTATTACTCCTAAAAAAGTAACAATAAATTCTCAATATCAAATATTCAGTAAGTGCTCACATTCTGGTTCTCCCATAAATGTGATTAATTTTTATAGTTTGTTTGGATTAAGTTCCAAATAAGATCCACACATGCTGCTTGGTTGACTTGTCTTTTAAGACATTTTAATCTATAGATTTCTCCTCCAACTTTCCTTTTTCTTGAAACTTATATTTTTAGCTTTATTGAGGTATAATTGATATGTAAAAATTACACACCTTTAATGTATATATTCTGATGACTTCAAACATGTGCATATACTTATGATGCTGATACCACAACCTCTAAAAATCTCCTGCTCTTTTGTTGTTTTGGTTTTCGAGAAGAACACTTAACATGAGATCTATCTCCTTAACATAGTTTAAAGTGAATTATAAATATTGCAACTTTTAAAAAAGAAGAGATGTCATCATATAGTTGAAAAATGAATAAAGATTGAAAATATCAACATAGGAATTTCAGGATATGGCATAATAGTAGTTAGCTACAATCTATTGACCCCTAGATATATTAGGCACTATACTAATAGTTTTATATGCATTCATTTAACCTTTCCCTGTGATGAAGGCACTATTTTTGTCCTGATTTTACAGTTAGGAAGAAAGAGGCTTATGAAGACTGTTACTTCCCAAGGTCACACAGTTAGGAGTAGCAAGACTGGGCCAGAACCCAGGTGAGAATGACTCATGCTCTTGACTACGAGGCTGAATAGACTACCTAGCCATTGCTCACACTAGCCTCTTCTACACAGGTTTCTACTTTCTTCCTGTATCAACCTTTATAAGTGGAATTGTGCTGTGGGAAGGAACAGTCCCACAGTGGGAATGGGGGCACTTGTAATAATAAAGGGTTATTGGACCCTTATGTTACATATTCATCAAAAGTCAGCCGGGAGCTCTGCTACGTAGGACCCAGGAGTACAGCCGTGATCTCAAATCCTGCCAGTTGCTGGGACAAAGAAAGTATGAGACAGAGGCACAGAGAAGGAATAGGAACTATGGAGAGTTTCATACTCAGAGTTAAATGCTCTATCCTGAAAGTGACACACAGCACCTCCACACACATATCATCACATGTCATAGACTAGAGCAGTGGTTTTCAACAAGGGGTAATTTTGCCCCTCCCCTCAGGGGATATGTGCCAACGTCTGGAGACAATTTTTGTTGTCACAGCTGGCAGCAGTGGGGTGCTCTGGTGCTCTCTGGTGGCTAGGGGCCAGAGGTGCCGCTGCGTACCCTACCTGCACAGGGAGGCCCCCTCCTCTCCCACCCCCTCCCCACAGCAAGAAGTATTTGGCCTTAAATGCCAATAGGGACACAATCGAGAACCTTGGCTAGAGGTAACCACAAGGGGACCAGAAAGTATAATTTTGTGAATCTGTAAGGAAGGAAGACCTGGAATACTTGACAAATAACACTGATGATCACTGTGCATCCTAAAAACTGTTATAAATGCCCCAAGGAAGCTATTTTCCATGATGGAAGTGAAGAATGAGTTGGAGGGATAGCTGTGGGATGAATCTTCTAACACTCAGCTCCATCTAAGGGCAGAGGAGACTCCTGGACCTACTGCCAAGATGCACTTCATCTGATGCAGCACTGTCCAAAAGAAATATAATGTGAGGGGCGCCTGGGTGGCTCAGTTGGTTAAGCGACTGCCTTCGGCTCAGGTCATGATCCTGGAGACCCGGGATCGAGCCCCACATCGGGCTCCCTGCTCGGCGGGAAGCCTGCTTCTCCCTCTCTCACTCCCCCTGCTTGTGTTCCCTCTCTGGCTGTGTGTCTCTCTGTCAAATAAATAAAGTCTTTAAAAAAAAAAAAAAAGAAATATAATGTGGGCCCCGTGTACAATGACATTTTTTCTAGTATTCACGTTAAAAAGTAAAAAGGAGCAGGTGAAATTAATTTGATAGTATCTATTTAATTCAGTGTATCCAAATACTGTCATTTTGACATGTAATCTATGTAAAAAGTTTTAACACGATCTTTTATGTTCTTTTTTTTGGCACCATCTTTGAAATTATTGTGTATTTCGTACTCCCAACACATCTCAATTCCAACTAGCCACATTTCAAGGGCTCTGCAGGCACCTGTGGCTAATGGCGACAGCCCTGCGAGCTTTCCATGTCTGAGACAGCGAGGCACTTCCCTGGGTCTCAGAGGCCCCGTGGCATGGCTGGAACCCAGAGTCAGTCAGTTCTGAGAGTGAGCATCACTTCTAGGAGTGTCTGCCCCAGTCAGCATATGCTTTAGGGGTGAAGAGAGACTGTGTTGTCTGTAGATCACCTTCACTTCTGTTTTGCCTCGGCAGGTGCCTCATCTCCAGACATGGAGCCCAGCTACGGGGGAGGTCTCTTTGACATGGTGAAAGGAGGTGCAGGGCGGCTCTTCAGTAACCTGAAGGACAACCTGAAAGACACCCTCAAGGACACGTCTTCCAGAGTCATACAGTCTGTTACTAGGTATGCACATTCTTCCCAGCTGAGTTAATGGACCTCCATGCTCCCCAAGGACCTGGTTACCTGCCCAACTGTTTTTCTGGCTCAAGGACTGACATTTGTGTGATGTAATTGCATGGAATCTGATCGACCAAGCAGTGTCACTGAAGCCATCACGTTGTGGCCTTCAGAAGTGACAAGCACAGGCTCAGAGGACTCAGCGCCTTATGTTAAATCATAGTGGTTGCCATCCCTGTGTTGTGGACCCAGAATCCTGGGTTCTCATGCACTGTCTGCCCTTGTTAACTATGTGACCTAAGCAACTTAATTAACCTCTCTGAGCTTGACTTTTATACTCTGATAAGATTCAGGTCCCTGGTTGGTTTGAGAATTAAATGAGACAGTAATGCACATGCAAGCTAAAAAAGTGATTCTCATGGATTATAATTGAAACAATTGGTTTTTTGTATCTTAATATGCCTTTGAACCTTGTTTAGTGGAGGAAATTTTCTGCCCTTCTACTGTATGAAAATTCTTAGAAGCCCGCCATATTGATTCTTTTTTATTTGTAGATATTAGAAAATTCTAGGGTCACTTTAAGTGAAGTATGCAGTTTTTAATCATAAATTCACATGTCAAGTCCAAAATATTAATCAACATTTTAATCTTCGTTCCAAGGTAAAATTTATCCCTTACCTGCAATCCCCAGCTAGGACCTGACAGGCAGAGAAAGGATATTCCTTGTTTCTCCATTACTTCCTTCCTTATCCTCTAGCTGTCCACACTATAGGAGATATTCACATGTAGGCAAAGAGGCTGGAATAATCCATGGTAACGAATAAACAGTGTTTTCTATTCTGAAATTGATTCTGTTCATGTAGTGTCATTGACAAAGGGTACTAGGTACATCAATTAGAGTGTTAGATTTATACTCCTGAGGGTGTGGGTTGCTTCTCTCAATGATCGTTCTTTGTTAGACAGAAGGCCTTGAGGGAGGTCTAAATGCCTACTGGTTGGAAGTGTCCAAGTCATAATGGGCAAGTGACTGAGAGAGGGAATCCTGGCATATTTGAATGAATTAATGAGCACCCTTTCCTGTCTTGCTTTTAGCTACACGAAGGGAGATTTAGACTTCACTTATGTCACCTCCAGAATTATTGGTAAGTTTCTTGTCTTTAATAACTGCTCAGTAGCTCAGCTTACAAGTGGCTGCCCATGGTGACAGCAAACCCGTTTAACCTATCTGTCTCTCTGTGATCCCTGCTAGTGATGTCCTTTCCTCTGGACAATGTTGACATAGGATTCAGGAATCAGGTTGATGACATCCGAAGCTTTTTGGATTCCAGACATCTTGACCACTACACGGTGTACAATCTGTCACCCAAGTCTTATCGAACTGCCAAGTTTCACAGCAGGGTAAGGAATTTAAGCACTGGAATCACATGGTTTGAAGACGTAATAGGGTATTTTTTCCTTTTAAGAGTTATCCTCAAAGCCTTGGTCCTCAGACACACAAAGCTGATTAACTATATACTCTAGACACTTATAGCCACAAAATATTCATTAGGCTGTTATGAAATATTTTCAAGATTTTCCTTGGGTGAGGACATTGGCAGGAAATTTTATTTGTCAATGAGAGACCATAAAATTTGGGGTCTCAAATCACTTATGGCTGGTTGTTCAGTTGTTAGGGCACGTTGCTGCGAGGCTCAGTCAGAGAAGGAACTGCTGTGTAAGGCAGTTGGCGACCCTCATATGCGCTAGCACTAATTATGTCTCTAACCATTCCTTCTTGCTCCTTGGGCATCACGGTGAAGCAGCTGTGCTAGACCAGTGAACACCAGTGTTCATGTAAATAGCTCTCTGACATTCAGTAACGGTGCTTCTTTCATGGGTAGAGAACAGCATATAGACAGTCCACACTGTAGGTGTGGTAGTACTGTTACTAATATCTGGAGCTTTTATGGTGTCTTCTGAGGTAGAGGGAGACCTGGGACACAGAGAAGTAAGATGACGTGCCCAAGACCATACCACTAGTAGGTGGTCACAGGCTTGTGTTCTTAACTATTACTTGGAGCTGACAGTATTACTGGAAAAAGCTGGCTTATCCTTCCAAGGAGATTTTGGAATGAGGCAGAGAAATATTCCTAGTTTCTGGCTGGTGAAGCCATGAGTACTGGCTTGGGTTCGAATCAGATGTGGAGTTTGATATTTCTGGTCACAGAATTCTTGATTGACTCACTAAATGAAGGCTTTTTCTCTCTCAAGAACAACTTCAAATATTTTGATTTAGTCCTAGATATGATTGGTTTTGCAAGTATGTCTGAGTCTATTAATAAATAGAAAGGATTTTTCCTGTACATTGGACACTTTGAAATTTGATTTCGAATAAGCAAAACGTTAACTGGTTGTCCATGTGGTGTATCCAGGACCTCAGCTTGGAGCCGAAACACTTTGCTCCAGATTTCAGGTGCCATTGATAATCTCTGGGTTTCAGTTTCTGGATCTGTAAAAGTTTGGTCTCTATGTTCTCTAAGACCTCTGCCTGCCTTAATGTTCAATAAGATAGGGGAGAGTTTTGCTAACGACTTTCTTTCCTCTGAGTGTTTTTGGAATAGGCAAGAGGAAACCCAATAGTTCTCAAATTTAGCGAGGAACTAGTCAGGTAGCCAGCCCCCGAATTTCTGATTTCATCAGGACAGGAGAGTGGTGGGAGTCTGGACTGCTAACAGCTTTCTGCATGCGATTCCTGCTTGCCCTGGGGACCACTCTTGAGAAGCACTGATAAAACCATTCTGAAGGCGGTTGGGTCTAAATTGCCATTCTGTAATGGAGATTTTAAATGAAGCTTTTTAAAATTCCCTATAATTAACTGCCTTTCCAGCTCTTCTTCCATCTATTACCTAATTCAGAGAAAGTGAATTAACATCAAACAAAAATGTGGGTAGATATTCTGTTTCTAACTTGGATGCAAATCTTTTGATTTTTTTTTTTCTTGTTTGGAGACTCAGTCAGAGTCATCATTTTCATAACTGAAGGACAATTACAGAAATTTTATTTGATCTTGAAAGACCTGTAATAGTCTGGAAAAATTTCACTCTGAAAGTAAATAAAGATATATCATTACTGAAACATTCATATGGATGAGGATGTCTCTTTGTGTAGTATTTGTAAAAGCAGTCTCTATAAAGATATTTAAAGAAAGGCATCTGTTAGTATGACTACATATTTTGTGACCAGTCTTAATAGTCTTACCACAGACCAGCACTTACATATTGAACATCTGTCCTGAGCTGCTCTCCTTTGCTCTGGAAGAGCAGGAGGTATGTTTATTTTATTTGTTACCTAAAACAGCACCTGGCATGGCTAATAGAGGTTTCTCAGGAGAATGAATGTGCCAAGAACTGTTAAACACAAAGATACAAAATAAATATTTGGTTCTTTTTTTCAAGACACTTAAGCCTAGCTGGAAAGAGAAGCCAGGCGAAGCCTGGGTGGCTCATTCAGTTAAGTGTATACCTTCAGCTCAGGTCGTGAACCCAGGTCCTGGGATGGAGTCCCATATTGGGCTCCTTGCTCAGGAGGGAGCCTGCTTCTCCCTCTGTGTTCTGCTCCCCTTGCTTGTTCTCTTTCTCTCTGACAAACAAATAAGTAAAATCTGAAGGAAGGAAGGAAGGAAGGAAGGAAGGAAGGAAGGAAGGAAGGAAAGAAAGAAAGGGAGAGAGGAAGAAAGCGAGGGAGGGAGGGAAGCCAACACATGCTAAAGACAAATGCAAATAATATTTTCATCTTAGCTCTGTTTGGGATTTGGCTACATCTCTTTTCAAGCCCTGAGTCCTTTCTCTCCCCAGCACTAATACCGCCACTTGATTTCCCTTTCATTGTTGCATTACTTAGGAAAGGTTTTTTGGTTCTCTTCTCCCAGGGCAGGAGGGCTAGAACTATTTCTTCCTCCTTCCAGGATAGTGGAGTGCTAGGTGTACAATTGAATCTTATTTTAATGAATATAGATGGCATGGGGTGCCTGACTGGCTCAGTCAGTATAGCGTGTGACTCTTGATCTCAGGGTTGTAAGTTCAAGCCCCATGTTGGGTGTAGAGATTACTTAAAAATAAAATCTTTAAAAAGTTTTTTTTTCATTAAAATTTTTTTTTCATTTAAAAATTCATTTAAAAAATGAATGTAGATGGCAGTCTTCCATAAATTCCAGTGTTGGAAAAGATCAAACATGAGACTGTTTTTTTTTTTACAGACTCACAGGAGTCCAGTTCTGTGTATATCTGAACTTAGTCACTTTATAATTTTATTTGGGGAGATGGGTGGTGGTGGCAGAGACAGGCTCTTTCTGGGAAGATTTCACTTTGTGAAAGGGAGTCATTCTGTATTGTGATTTGCGTTTATTTAGAAGCCCCATGGTTTGATAGGAATCGTATGAAATAATCAACTAGCAGTTTTCTTAGTATTTGCATGTGGAACAGAGCACTAGAGTAGGAATTACATTTGTTCTCTGTGTTAACAGAGGCCCCAACTTAAAACAATATTTGGCAGATTGCCCCCCTTTCAAAGTGAGGTGCTAGAATACCTACTCAGAACTGCACAAGAGGTATTGAACAGCAGCTTTCCTACTCTTTGTAGCCAGTTTCCACCTTGAGGAAATGAAAATGACCAGTGTTAACAGTAAAGACCTGGAGCCCAGTGAGATGCATTATCTATACCAGGTGTTCCTAATCTGAGTTAAAGAAACACAGATCCACCGTGTATTTAGATCCACGGGTGGGCTTCAGAGAGTTTAACTATCTCCTCCATTCCTTGCTTCCTCCCTCTCTTCCTCCCTCCTTTCCTTCCTTCCTTCCTTGGCAGTAAACTATACATGACATAAAATACATCATTTCGACCACTGGTAAGAATACAGTTTGGTGACATTGAAATAGTCACAGTGCTGTGTAACCATCACCACTGTCTAACCCACAGCTTTTCCAGCATCTCCCAAATAAACACCATACCCATCCGCTCTGTGGGTGTGTATACTGGTTCACTTTCTGCACACATTTACAGCTCTGCTCAGAATATCAGGGACCACCACTTTATACATGGCTGTTGGCAAGAAATGGAGAACTGCATGAACGGCCACTAAATTGAGCCTGACCCTAAAGTTCTTACATGCTGATAGTGCTCCACTGCCATCCTGAGTGTCCTCCTTCCCCTGTTCAGCCAGGAAGAAAAGTATGCTGAAGGAGCCGTGTGAGGAGCATAAATAATAATGATAATGATAATGGTGATAATAATAATAACAATAATAAACAACCCAGGTTCCTTTAGAATCTTCCTTAATTTTGACTGTTTCTAAACTACATGATCTTGTAGGATTTCTTCCCTTTTGAGAACAAATTGATTTTGGGAAAATAAGCTATCAACTTGAACCTCATAAAACTCAATCTTTTGTTTCTTTCTTTCTTCATTTTCCTTTCCCTTCCAGAGCTCACCAGAGAGGTCACCGTAGCTCAGGCGTTTTGGTTCACTGCCTGGGGAGACGGGGCCATAGAGGAGTGACTTAATAGCTTGACTCATCTCTTTCTCTGCCAGCAGGCTTCAGTCTAAGGATAGGAAATAATGGGGTAGGGGAAAGCAAACAAACTTGACCTGGAAGCCAGAGGACCTGGGATCCCCCACACTCTAGTTCTGCAGGCTTCAGTGAATTGAATATCTCAACCTTAGAAAATATAGACATCACTTGAAGCCATAATCACCCCACAAATGTAAGATGGAATTGCAGTTAATAATCAACCATCAGACAGTGTGATAGAATGGAAAGTGCACTACTCCCTCTCTTTCTCTTTTTAAAGATTTTATTTATTTATTTGACAGAGAGAGACACAGGAAGAGGGGGAACACAAGCAGGGTGAGTAGGAGAGCCGAAGGTTTCCCACCAAGCGGGGAGCCCTATGCAGGGCTTGATCCCAGGACCCTGGGATTATGACCTGAGCCAAAAGCAGTTGCTTAACAACTGAGCCCCCCGCCGGTGCCCTGAAAGTACATGACTCTTATTTCTTTATTGAGATGATATTTAGAGCATATACACAAATTTTAAACTTTAAAAATTACCCTTGGGACGCCTGGGTGGCTCAGCTGGTTAAGCCACTGCTTTCGGCTCAGGTCATGATCCCGGAGACCCAGGATCAAGTCCCACATCAGGATTCCGGCTCGGTGGGAAGCCTGCTTCTTCCTCTCTCAGTCCCTCTGCTTGTGTTCTGTCTCTGGCTGTGTTTCTCTCTGTCAAATAAATAAATAAAATCTTAAAAAAATAAAAAAAAATTAAAAAAATTTAAAAAATAAAAATTACCCGTTTCACATCTCAGCTGTTCCTCTTTTTGGTTAAATCACCATTTTCTCCTGTATAAATTAAAGATGACAATACCAATATCTACCTTGCAAACACTTAGAAACTTTTTCTGTAGGTTTGCTCTAAGGAGTAAACTTCATAGCAATATCTGCCCTATAGTAAACATTTGCTAAGTGGTAGTTATGATTAATGTTCATAATAATAAAATGCCACAAGAAATGATGGGCTGAAATACCCGTTTTCCAAAAATGGTGTCGAGATTCTTAAAACACTGGATATGGCTTTTGAGTGTAGTTCTCTGTAGTACCTTTTGCTCTTGTGCTCAGTGAGTGGGAGCTTCAGCCGTCCTATCTCATACTTGGAGTGATGGAGAGATGAAAATGGAGTGGCATCCAGCCCTGGTGCTGCTGGCTTCTTTCCCACTGGGTGGATCATGGCCGCCTGTAATCCATATGGCGTTTTCTGACACTTCGGGCTCTGGGAGATGTTTAGAGAGACTGGAGATCGCATCACTAAATATCACATGCCCAAGGATTGTGTTTATTGTATGAACCTGTGAACTCCAGGGAGCTACAAAAATAGCTTGCAGTGATTGAATTCTTTAAAACATTTTTGTTTTGTTTATGCCCTAATGTTTTTTTCCCTTTTAGACAGAGTACATGCTTTAAAAAAAATTCTAATTGTATGTTTGCTTAATAGTGTATAATTATATATCAAGTAAATATATAATTATGGAGTACTTTAAATTAATATTATTTACTTGATTGATTTAATGATTCTGGAGCTTTTAGCCTATTGTGCTAAGAATAATTTAGCCAACTTTTAGCTGAGACTCATTACAGATACTGACATTTAAAGTGTTTGTGTGGTTGACAGGCAGCTTCTAAGAGGTTTAAAAATACTGCCTGGAAAAACAATTTTTTTCATACTTTTACATGATTATAACCTAAAACAACAACAAAATTGATTCACCTGTTCCTTCCCTGAGAGATCGAACATGTGGGCAAATCTTAGTACAAGAAATGATTGCCAAATGGAGTGTATTCCTTTGTTCTTTCACTCATTCATTCACTCAGCAAATACCTACTGAGCACCTGCCATTCAACCAACACACAGACCCAACTCTGGGCTACCAAATGACAAAGTTACAGTGTCTCTTCTCGTGGGACTTAGTGTCGAGAGGGAGAGACAGATGTAAACAGTTAAATTGGGCAATAAACTGGTACTCACCATGCTTATGTTATGGTACTTAATTCTTCTAACAGTCTTGTAATGCCCATTTTCACTTTACACATGAGAGGTTTTAGGCTCTGAGAGATCAGTAACTCGACTAACGTTTATCAGGTCGTAAGTGGTAAAGCAAAGGTGAAAACCCAGCCCATGGGTTCAACTCTGTTGCTCACTGACAAAAGCTTTAGTAGGTGAAAATGGACAAGATTCTGTGTAGGAAGACCTAAGTTAACGAAGATTTCTGCCTCTGGGTGTTAGAGAAGTTGTCAGAGACAAAAGAGCACTTGAACTTGGGTTTTAAACGATGAATACAAACTTACCAAGGAAAGAAAAACATTGCAGACAAGAACCAGCTTATACAAATGTACACTTTGCAATTTCTCTGATAGAAAAATCTGTCTTCCCAACTATTTTTTTTTTTTTAGTCAATATATCATTTCTGTTTCTTGAGAACACATCAGTGGGGAATCCATTTGGGGGTAAAGAATGGGCCAGACATAGCCCTGATTCACGTTAGATAGAAGGCCCAAGTGGATAGAATTTAAATTGACAGAAAGCCAGTAGTGGGTCACCCCGGATCATTTGGTAGCTATGTCCAGTGTTTCGACTGCTTTGTTTAATAAATCACACCTATCATTGCAAAATATATAGATAAGTGAGTACCTGAAAGTTCCCCTGACATTACCCTACAGTCATTTTGTAGAAAAATGTTACAAATTGAGCTAAAAGAATGGGCTTTCTTGGGGCGCCTGGGTGGCTCAGTTGGTTAAGCGACTACCTTCGGCTCAGGTCATGATCCCAGAGACCTGGGATCGAGTCCCATATCGGGCTCCCTGCTCGGCGGGAAGCCTGCTTCTCCCTCTCTCACTCCCCCTGCTTGTGTTCCCTCTCTAGCTGTGTTTCTCTCTGTCAAAAAAAAAAAAAAAAATTTTAAAAGAATGGGCTTTGTTGGCTAGCCCAGAATAAGAAACTCCAGGTGTTTGCTTTTGGATGTCAGCTCTAAAGAGACCCATCGTTTCCCATTTACATTTTGACTAGTGATTCTCTGGTTACCAGAAAAGAGCAACCAAATAGATTACTCCTGCCTCCCTCTCCCCACTGTTAAACATTAGGAATTTGAGACATTTGGGTTTTCTGAGGCCAGTGGTGGTAGTGTTTCAGAGTATTTTCTGGTGACACTATCCATATAAGACCTAGTCTTTCTCCAGAATCCCTTACGTCAGCAAATGGCACCTGCCATCCTTTTATCCAGCCATTCAGGCTGGGAATCTAGGAGTCACCTTGACACTTTTTCCCTCATCTCTCTTTTATTATTATTAATTTTTATTTTTTCCATAATCCAGCCACCTTATCCCTCCCCCCCACTCTCCCTCATCTCTTAAGTACACTCCTCCACACTCACTTACTGCCCCCATATGACCAATCTCCAAGTCATATATACACAGGTATTCCACTTTGTCTCTAATTCCTGAATCCCCCAAGTCTTTTTTACCTCACTGCTACTCATCCGGACTAAGCCACCATCATCCCTGACTTAGACTCCTCAATAGCCTCCTGGCTGCTCCCCCTGACTTCTTGCATGGTATCCACATCTATTCTGCACACTGGATCTTAAGACATCTTTGGGAAATGCAGATGAGAGTCACTCTCCTTCTTAAATATTCTTCCAGCTCCTAACAAAACCTTGTATGATCTGGCCCTTCAGTCTACATTCTTATCAAGCAGGTTTCATTCATTTTATTCAAACATAGTTGGCTTTATCTGAACTCAGGGCTTTGCATTGGCAGTTACTTAATACAGTAATGATCATAATAGCTAACATTCCTTAATCACTGAGCTCTTGAAATACATCCTCATGCACTAACCACATCCTGTGAGGTAGGTAGGTACCACTCACCACATTTTAGAAAGGAAGAAAGGCTAAAAGGGGTCACAAAGTTTGTCCAAGTCTAAACTTCTCCTTATTTTTATTACCTAAATTAGTAAACATATAATCAGTTGGTGTTCGTGCTGAATATTTTGAAACAATGATAATTTCTACCAATATGCTGTTGCTGCCCAGTGATTTATATTCAGAGGACCTGGGTTGCACTGCTGGTACTGACTAACAGTATGAATTTAGACAAGGCAAACTCTGGGAGTCAGTTTTCTTATCTGTAGAATGGGGATCACATTACTACCTGAATTGTATGATTGTGATACAGTTCATAACCAAACAGAATTCCAGAAACATAGCCCATGCCCTGTAATGGGTTAAAGGAACATGTGTGTTAGATGAATGAAAATACCGAGGATTGCCCCATGGAGTTGTGAGTTCTGTCTTTAAGAGAGAAAGAAGTAAGAGCTCTGAACAACAGTATCTTTGGCTTACTTTGCATGTTCTCATGAGAACTGGGGTAAATTAGGGATAATGCAGAATGTATAAGGTAATACTACAATTAAGTATCTAATAGGCAGGTCAAAACATTTTATACTTAATAGAAATTAAATGCAACCTTATTAAAAAATCCAAACATAATTTAAATGGTCTGTTTTTTTTTTTTTTTTAAGAGAGAAAGGGTGCATGCATGTGTTTGTGTGTGTGTGTGTGTGTGTGTGCGCACTGGGGTAGGGAGGTGTTGGGGAGAGGAGAAGAGGAAGAGGGAGAAAGAGAATCTCAAGCAGATTCTGTGCTGAGTACAGCCCAATGTGGGGCTTGATCTCATGACCTAGAGATCACGACCTGAGCTAAAATCAAAAGTTGGTTGCTTAACTGACTGAGCCACCCAGGTACCCCTAAATGATCTATTTTTATTTAAAATATACTTCAAAATGGAATTTTTTAAATGAAAAATTGTTATATTAAACAATTCTTCTTCCTGTGTTTGGACCCCGTTCCCATCTCGTCCTTTTATACTGAAAGAGAATGTGGTATCATATTCCAGAAGTTGTTTGGTGTGATAGCTTCTTATGGAGAGGGGTCGCTTGGGGATTTCATTTCCTTTTGTTCTGTTCCCTTAGGTCTCAGAGTGCAGTTGGCCCATCAGGCAGGCCCCTAGTCTGCACAACCTTTTTGCTGTGTGTCGGAATATGTATAATTGGCTACTACAGAATCCCAAAAACGTTTGTGTTGTCCACTGCTTGGTGAGTAATCTTTGTTATTGTTGCTGTCATTTGTGGAAGGTGGGTTTGATTTAGCCACATACAGCTGGCTGTATACAGACTGGTGGACAAATAACATTTAAGCTGAATAAACGTTTATTGAATCCCTCCTTAGGAATTAGACTATGTGAGAGATATAAAAATGAGGGAGGAATTTATTATTCTTGTCTTAAAGCTTGAGTACTCTTGAGAGCGGCAGATACATATACATAGTACAAGGCCTCTAGAATGTGCTAAGTATTACAAAAGAGGTAGAAACAACGACTGTGAGTACACAGGCAAAAATATCATTGAGTTCTGTGGGAATAACGTTGATGAACACATTGGAATATTTATCATTTCGTTTTGTGCTTGAATAAAAATGAAATAAGAAGATCCTTATGCCCTTGCAAGTAGTCATATAGATTGATTGTATGTTATAGCAATTCCTAGTGGGATTGATGACTTTCCTGACCCCTGACTTCTTGGAGTCCCTTTTCCCAGCTCTTCTCTGATGGCTTCTTATCTATTGTTTAAACCTCAACTCTGGTAAAATCTTTCTGACTCATAAGTATTTTCCCAGTATGGACATTCCCATTGTATATCTAAATGTCTTCTGTGGCATCCTCATAATCTGGTGATCTGCCTGTTTCGCACTAGACTGTAAGCATCTTGCAGGCAAGAACTGTGTCTTGTTTTCCTTTGTACCCGGGTCTGAAAGGTTTGAATAAGTGATTGGGTACGTGAATGAATGGACACACAAGTGGAATCTGAGCATAAATACTGGAACTATTCATTGCTTCTAGAAATGTCAGGGTGTATTTTTTTGCTCTAGGATTACCTGATGATTTTCTCCCTCCTTCTAGAGAGCCAGTTGGCTAAAAGAGGGAAGAAAACTAAAGAGCATATTTTATTCTTTCCATCTCACATTCTTAAACTCTTGGCAACAAAGAAAAAGCACTTGGTATTCATAGAAGTTTAATACAAAAGGCCACGGTGTTTTCCCATGGAGGTGTTGCACATTGTGCAACAGAACAGATTACTTTCAGGGACTAAGCAGACTTTAGGCACCTGGGCCGTTTTCTCTTTACTCAAGGACTTTCTAAAAGTTCAGAGAGCCCAAGTCTGACAACTCTGTAAGAAAAGACGGCTTAGGAGGTACCAGAGGCTTCCCATTGTTATGATGCAATCCCGAAGGGTCAGAAGCCAACAGAGAAGAAGAAAGAAGCAGGCAAAGCATCATGACACGATCAGCTGCTCTCTAGCTCCCTGGAAAAAGCTGTGCATGAATCGTACATCTGCACCACGTCTCCGGGAAATGGAACCGAAGCTGAGTATGGTTTCAGCGAAGTGGGAGCTTTTATTTTTATCATGTATATTTCTGTCTTATTAAAATAATAAGCATATACTCATCTTTCCATAAAAAACTTTAAAGACTTGCATGGAGATAAAAGGAGGGGACATATATCCTAAGAGCCATGAATCAGGTAAGAGTATCAGGAAGGCTAAATCTAAAAGGAATGAAGATTAAGAAAAATGTCTAAAAAAAAAACTGTCCTTGAAATAAGGACAATAACAAATGCTTGCGGCACATGGTATAATCTTAACTCCTTTATTCTGCTTTCTCAATCAGGGAAACAGATGTCAGGCTAGGAAGGAAGTAACAATGATCATAAAGACACACAGCTGATAGGTAGTGAGATATGAAAAGAGCCTCACAGTACTTAAAAATAATCCAATTTCTAGACTTAAATTCTGTGACAGAATGCAGAGAGCACTCGGAAAAGCAATCATGGATTCCTTGTGTAATACGAGGTCGTAGGAAATAGAGGTGCCAGGCAAACAGAGACAGGAGAGTTTTTCCAAAAGATGGAGGAGATTGATCCGGGAACATTACAGGTTCAGAGCAAAATTCTAATCTAAAATCTTTGCACAGATGATTTTAAACTCTTATGAAAAAGAAGTCCTCATTGCTTCATTATGAACACATGTATCAAAACAACTGAAGTTTTGCAATAAGTCCAATAGATTAGTAGGGAACAATTTATTGGGTCCTCCAAGATATTTTCCAATTTCTTATAATCAAGAGAGAATTTTGGGCTAGGTTGTTATACATTGAGTTAGATTGTGGCTCAGTATCTGCTTCCAAAGGTAGGTTATTAAGGAATCAGCATCCTCCCAGGAGGACGTTGCGTTTGGTTGCTTTTTAATTAAAAACGTTGATGATATGAAGATCAAGCTTACCAATTTTTTCAGAACTGGAAAGGTCATACAATGAATCTGGATTTTAAAAGCCATTTCAGGTTGGTTGTTTAATAACAGAAGCTAACAGTGTGAAATTAAACACAGAATAAATGTAAAGTCCAGAATCTTGTTGTTAGAGATTAAATATTTTTGTCTCTTAGCTTAACACATCATTTGAAAAAGAACTATGGGTTTTAGTGGATAGGAAGATCAATAAGAGCTTATGGTGTGACTTAGCCTGCATATAAACTAGTTTGGCCTGGGGTTATAGTTAGTAAAAGCATAGTGTCCAGAATAGGCAAGATGATATTTCTTTTCCTCTCTAGTGTGGTCGGAGTATATCTCATATCTTTATTTCACATCTGGGTAGCACATTTAAGATTGTTGTTTTAAAATGAGTCTGTTCAGAGAAAGTTTACCAAATGGTATCTCAGAAAATGGAATATCAAATGGGGAAGAATCAAAGGAATGGTGCATTAATTGGGATTCTGTAGAGAAACAGAGCCAACATATAATGTATTTATTATAGGCATTGGCTCATGCAGTCACAGAGGCTAAGAAGTCCCATAATTTGTTTGCTCTCTGCAAGCTAGAGAACCAGAAGAGCTGGCAATGTTTATTCAGTCTGAGTCCAAGGCTTGAACCAGGGGCTCTGATGTCCCAGGGCAGAAGAAGGTAGACATTTGCAGTTCAAGAAGTTAGACAATTTGCCCTTCCTTTACTTTTGGTCCTGTTTGGGTCCTCAACAGATTAGATGATGCCCACTCACGTTAATGAGGGTATATCTTTTTTTACTCAGTCTACTGAATCAAATACTGATTTCTCTTAAATACTAAAGCACCCTCATAGACACATCCAGAAGTAATATTTTACCAGCTATCTAAGTATCCCTTAACTCAGTCAAGTAGACACATAATATTAGCCATCATAGATTGGGTATGTTTTTAACTTGGAAAATAGAAGAGTCGGTGGAAAAGGAGGGTATTTCAGGCATGCAAAAGGCTTTCCAGGGAGGAAGAAGTAGGCTTACTCTTTTCTGACAGAAGGAAGAATGGGGATCACTGAGTGGAATAGACCTCAACTCAACTTATTCCAGATAAAGAACTTTGTAACATGGACTGAGATTCTTTGAGTAGCAGCAAGCTCCATGTCCCTTAAAGTATTCTGGATGAACCTGGGTCACCATCTATTGGGAATGTTATCGCATATAGTTCTCCACTGAATGTGGTTGAATCATGTGAAGCTTCTTTATTTTCTATGATTCTAGGAACATACATTGGGTGAAATATATACATAGCATATTCCAAAAAACAGTATTTATCTAATCTGTGAACTCTACCTCTGGCCTGCAACCAAGAGACCTCAACTGCTAGTTCTGATCCTACAAGTCCAAAATTACTTTGAAGATTAGATTATTTTTCAGTAAATATATGCAAATATATCAAACTTATGTTGTTTGGATTCTTAGGTTAACAGAGTTAATTTTGCCCTAAGAATAAGTCTTCCTTGCTGCTTTATGATTTGAAGATCTGGGATACAGTTTGGTTTTCAAGTGCATAATTTTGAACTGAATATCATTCTGTTAAGAGGAATTCTCCCTTTTCTCTCCTCTTTTAACTGCAAGTATAGCCCTTCTCTGTGGTGAGTGGCTGATTGGAGCATGTCTGTGACAGGTTTATGTGTCTTCCATGACAGGATGGACGGGCAGCATCGTCAATTCTGGTTGGTGCTATGTTCATTTTCTGTAATCTCTACTCTACTCCTGGCCCGGCCGTGAGGTTGTTATACGCAAAGCGACCCGGAATTGGACTGTCACCATCTCATAGGAGGTAAAGTAAGCTAGGTGCAGGGTAGGCCCAGATGTTTCTAACTGGTATGATGCACTTAAAAAATGAAAACCCTTTTTAGTTAATTGACTTATTATATTCCCATTAGTCACAGTTTCTTCTTTTCTCTTATTTAAATTGCCTATCCTTACTTTTTTTTAGATTAAAACTTTTTCTGATTATAAATCCTAAAATTTTTCCAGAGCCGGCCTTTAGCTGATAAATTGAATCTGGTAGATCAAATAGGAACAGATGTGCAAATATCAAGCTAGTATAAGGTTCCCATAAACTTTTTCATCAAATAAATATCCCTTTATCAGTTTTTTTGAGAAATGTCATAATGTCACTAGATAAAAGATTTCCTGAATTTTTGGCAACGTCCTCTTTTGGTACTTAATGTTTAAGAAATTAACACAGTAAATGGTTATTATAAGTTAGTCATTTACCAGAACAGACTTCATAGCAAATATTGATGGCTTCTTCCTTCTGGTGTGCCTGACACTGACGGAATGTCAATCGTCTGTTTCAGATACTTGGGCTACATGTGTGACCTCCTCGCAGACAAACCCTACTGCCCTCACTTCAAGCCTCTCACCATTAAGTCCATCACTGTCAGTCCAGTCCCTTTTTTTAACAAACAGAGAAACGGATGTCGACCTTACTGTGATGTATTGATTGGAGAAACCAAAATATATACGACCTGTGCAGATTTTGAACGAATGAAGTAAGTTATGATACTTTTTAAAAAAGATTTTATTTATTTATTTGAGAGAGAAAGCATGGGAGAGTGAGCACAAGTAGGGAGGGTAGGTAGAGTGAAAGAGAGAAGCAGACTCCTCACTAAATAGGGAGAGCAATGTGGAGCTCGATCCCAGAACCCTGAGATCATGACCTGAGCTAAAGGCAGACACTTAACCTACTGAGGCACTTGGGCACCCCAATCATGATACATTTCCTTACTTCTTCTTGTGAATTGCTTAATTCTTGTGTAAGTTGGATCATATTCTTCCTGAAGGACTGCATTACTGTGACATGGCTGATATTTAAAAAAAAAATCTATGTAGGTTGTAATTATAGAAAAATACAGCTAAATCAAGGGATGTGATAGCTCCCTCTCAAACGGAGATACAAGCTAAGGTACTAACATGAGCTATAATGAGGGTTAAGACACTGATGGGGACAGAGGACCTGCACATTTAAGAAAGAGATGATCTTGATGAGATTTGGTGAGAAAATGAAGTTAGTTTGGAATAGGTTCAATTTGGGGATTGATATCCAAGATCCTCATACAGCATGGCATTGCAGTTTTGATACTGATTTCCTGTGGACATTTGTGTTCCCTCTGTCCCTGCTTTAACTGTTAATTTAAAGTTAGGAAATGACAAATACAACAGGGTTAGATGTATTTGAGTATTATGAGATCTGCAGAGTAGGGATGAGTAGTCAGTTTATGTGGAAATCCAGTTGGGATGGAGAGAAGGAGGGCCTAGCATTAGACCAACAGCATCCCATGAGAGAACCAGTTTGCACCCATGACTGTTCTCCTGACTTGCTCAAGATAGGAAAAGGTTCCTGGGTCCAGGCTTGGGCAATAGATCCCTTGGCTAGAACCACAGAGGACTCTGCCTATGTGATTGTACAAGATTAGACTCTTTTAATGTATATTTTTGTCTCTGTTTAAAGAGAGTACCGTGTCCAAGATGGAAAAATCTTCATTCCCTTGAGCATCACTGTGCAAGGAGATGTGGTTGTTTCCATGTATCACTTGAGGTCAACCATCGGAAGCCGGCTACAGGCTAAGGTGCGGTTTCAGGAAGAATCATGGCATAAACTCTTCTGAGCCTTTAATAGGAGTATTTTATTTTATGTTATTATTTAAAGTAAACTCTATGCCCAGTATGGAGCTTGAATTCACGACCGTGGGATCAAGAGTCACATGCTCAGCTGGGAGAGCATTTATATGGAACCATACACTATGTGGTCCTTTGAGACTGACTTCTTTCACTTAGCATGTTTCTGAAATTCATCCATGTCATATCATGTGTCACTACTTCATCCCTTTATATGGCCAAATAATATTGCATTATGGCTCTATCACTTTTCATTAATCTCTCCCATCAGTTGGTGGAGATTTGGGTCTTGCCTCTTCTTGGATATTGTGAATAATGTAATAAGTACTTGTATTTTAACTCATCAGATATTTGCTAAGTGCATGCTCTTAGGTCATTGCCTTCGGGGTTTAGGACAGACAAGAATAAGACTGTGTCCCTGCTCTTTGGGAGCTCAGCCTAGCAGGAGAAATTCATCACATGTCTAAATATCCACTATCAGAGTAGAGGTAGGATGGGATACCATAATGGGAGTGGTTTGTTTTAGCCAGTGGTGGCTACAGAAAGGCAACAGAGAGGATCTGACCTTGTAAGGTGGCCCTTGAAGGATGAGTTCATCAGGTTGGAGCAGGGACAGCCTGGGTAGAAGGAATGGAATGAGCCAGAGTATGGCCATGTGCAAGAACATGAGGCATTAATGGAGGGAATGATTTGCCCAAGCAGAGTTCATGGGGAACAGAGGCTGGAAATGATGCTGGGCTGTTTCCAAATGGGAAGGTCAGTTAATATTCATAGCAAACAAAGGCTCAGATTTTGAAACGGTTGAAGGTGAGTGGCTCCCCAAAATATAATCTTTTGATCTAATTCCTTTTCACTGGCTGACTGTAATGTGCTTCTCTCATGTATTTTTAGGTGACCAACACCCAGATATTCCAGCTTCAGTTTCATACTGGATTCATACCACTGGAAACCACAGTTTTAAAGTTCACCAAGTGAGTGCTACTTGGACTGAACGCCCCTTTCAATGAAAGCAGCTGTGAAATGCTGGAAGCCAAGTGCCCAGGGCTCACTGGCTCCGTGCCGCAGCGCCCCCTGGAACCCTGTGCTGGACTGTTAAGAGTATAGCTTAGCAACACAGAGATGCAGTTGCACTTTACAACTTGCAATTGGGTATAATTTGTCTTGAACACAGTAGGATCAAAGACTTCAAACAGGAGGGTCTAAAATTCCATGTGAGGGAATAAGAGTGAACAAAGTAGAAACAAAATATCAATACTGTGACCCTTTACATCTATGTATCCCTTTGTGTCTTTCAACAGGGATGGCAGTTAAATCTGTGGTATGATAAGAGCAATGACCCTTCGGATAGGATACCAGGCCATAGCACTGAAGCGGGATACCCCTCTGTACGAACCTTAGTTGCTTTACTCTTATCTGGTGTTGGGAACTCAGAGGGATGGCTGAAGCCAGGGGGATAGGGTCAGGGTAGGGGTGAACATTCAAGAGCTCAGGGTGGCAGCTGGGGGCTGTTTCATTATGTTAACAACTGATTTGGCCTTCCCTGGGCATACTGGCTGGATCTATCAGTCGTCCTTCTAGAATGCTTTCACATGCAGGAGTATCCAAATTTTTTGAGTAGGCATTATTCTCCTCTTATCTCTAGATGAGGACAGCAGGCTCGGAACAGTGAAGTCACTTACCTGGTTAATGATTGCTTTCCCCCCCTGGAGGAACGAGTCCCAGGGTCAACCTGAGTCAAACTACAATGGTTTCTGTGCTGGTTCTGATCCCATTGTTTTTTTACTGATCTTCTTCTTTTAAACTCCTATGTAGACCTGAGTTGGATGCATGTGATGTACCAGAAAAATATCCTCAGCTATTTCAGGTGACTCTGGATGTAGAACTACAGCCCCACGACAAAGTGATAGACTTAACCCCACCATGGGAACATTACTGCACAAAAGATGTCAATCCCAGCATCCTCTTCTCTTCTCACCAGGAGCATCAAGATACTCTGGTCTTAGGAGGTATGAATCCCCTGGTGGTTTTGTTTTCAGGGCAAAGCCTCTGGGTTACTTATCACTTTGACTTCTTTCCTGTGTTTCATTGATGCTCATGGCCTTTTGTCTTGCAGGACAGGCTCCAATAGACATCCCTCCGGACAATCCCAGGCATTTTGGGCAAGGTGGCTTCTTTTCCTCTCTCTGTTGGCAAGGTACTTCCAAAATTTCTCCGAGTTACGTGGTTAGATGGTTAAGTTACGTAGTTCTCCTATAAATATCCTCGAAGCAGCCTCAGAGTCAGCTGCACTTAGAAATCATCCTTGTTCTTCCTTATTTCACACCCTTCCTGCTCATTCCTCTTTATCAAATCAGACAGTTTGAAATTATTTCCCTACTTTCAACTCCCTGGGTACTCTTAGACTGATGTAGAAAACCATTTTCATCTGAATTCTACCTTTTCTCTCTATGCTGTGTTTTAGATCACATCTTTCCTGGACTTATGAATAATTGTGATACTTTCTAGGATTTCCCTTTACCGCCAACACACAAATTAATAAAGGACTCTATCTCCTGTCCTTGAGTACATATTCTGAAAATATAAAGTCTGGCATTTCCCCCCAGAGGGTTTTCACCACCAACAGGGCAGATCTAAGCTTCCCCTGGTGCAGAAAAGGCAAACACCTTGCCCATATGTCTGTGCTGTGTGCTTTAACAGCCATGGCAGAAATTGGGCTCAACCACAGTATCCTTTTCAAATCTGCAGATGTTTTTAGAATCTTTCCAACATTTCAGACCACTGCCATCGGTAGGTTGGCATTGGCATTCTGTCCATACCCATTTACCTCCTTGCTGTAGTTTGCTGAGGTTACCTGCAAGATTCGACGCAGAATTGAACCTCTCTAGAAAGGGGTAAGGAAATAGCTTTGTCAGTGCTCTGGATAAGATGCTCTTAATTGACCTTCTTCGCTGTGTGAACATAATATGGTATTCCCATTGCCTATGGAGTTTTCCATGTTTGGTGACACAAAAAATTCACAGAATTCCTTCGAATTAAAAGCCTTACTTTCAGGGTGCCTGGGTGACTTTGTTGGTTAAGGGACTGCCTTCGGCTCTGGTCATGATCCCGGAGTCCTGGGATGAGTCCCACATTAGGCTCCCTGCTTGGCAGGGAGTCTGCTTCTCCCTCTGACCCTCCGCCCTTCTCTTGCTCTCTCTCTTTCATTCTGTCTCAAATAAATAAATAAAATCTTTTAAAAAAGAAAAAAAACCTTACTTTCATAATTTCCTACTGAGAAATGGAACCAATAACATTTAAAAAAAAAAAAAAAGGAAAGCCAGTGAAATTTAGGCAGCAGGTAGACTTCCCAGTTCTCACAGTAACAAGTCTCCTACCATCTTACCCTCCTCACATAAGGGCTTTTAATAAAAGTTCCCTTTTCCCTCTCCACTGATGTTGTAGAAAGTAATTTAGAAATCATTCCTGTTAGGCTCTGAAATAGGTTTTAGCACAAATGCACAATTTTTTATCTGAATGTCACAGAACCAGAAGCATTTAGGAATTGCAAAAATTTTCGAATTTTAGAAAGATGATAAGGCACATAAATTGTATATTACTGAGAGTCCTCAGCAACATCTCAGACAACTTGTAATGAAACATATTTGTGTTTCTGCAATGAAACATGAAAAGAATCTTGCTGGGTGAGATAAATGAAGATTATAAATACTTTCACATCAATTCTGGTCAGATTTTTCCCCAGCTGAATTTGTTCCAAACTGAGGAAACTTTCCCTTTTCATAGCTTTTTGCTTTTCAGAATCGAGGATCAGGGATGTGGATCAGTACTTGATTTGGAATGTGGGTCTAGCTGACATTAAATAATGAAGTTTCTTAGAGGATCTGTCTCAGGTTTCTTGGAGGACCACGCTTTCCTAGGCCTGGAAATTCCCTCACCAGCCTCTCTATCCCTTCCCCAGAATAGGCCTCTTCCCTGCTGCCCATCTGATGCTGAAAGAGTCTAAGGAGACCTGAGCAGAGCCTCTCTGTCTATTCACTTGTTAGGTGTGTGGCTTGATTCTACTCCAGACTGTGGGAGGAAGGACTTGCTTTTGGCCACAGGGCTGGAAAAGAAAAGACAGTGAGAGGAATCAGCAAAAGATCAGGAAATAACAGGTTTTTTTTTCCCCAAAGCACCTAGCAATAACAACCTGGAACATAATAATCATAATCATAATCTTGAACACTTAAGTACTACTTAATATTGGTCTGAACACTTTCTGTCTATCATCTCATGTAATTTTTTTTTTTTTAAGATTTTATTTATTTGACAGAGAGAAACACAACCAGAGAGGGAACACAAGCAGGGGGAGTGAGAGAGGGAGAAGCAGGCTTCCCGCCGAGCAGGGAGCCCGATGTGGGACTCGATCCCGGGTCTCCAGGATCATGACCTGAGCTGAAGGCAGTCGCTTAACCAACTGAGCCACCCAGGCGCCCCATCTGATGTAATTCTTACAGCAGCCAGCTGAGTTAGGTACTCTTTGTTACCCGTTTTGCTGAGGAGGAAACCAAGCCACAGAGAAGTAAAGAAACTTTCTCAAATGTCACAGAACCTGGAAGTAGTAGAGGTGGGATTCAGACCCAGCCTGTCTGGCTGCAAAGTTCCTGCTTTTCCCCATTGTGCTGTTCTACCTCTCAGATGCCCGACAAAGGGTGATTGAATGTCATGGGAAATACATCCAGTTGTCCATTGTAAGCGTCTGAAAGCATTGTCTGCTCTGGGTTGCTTCTTCCTCTTTCTGGAGTTATGGACTGACTTTCATTCCCCAAAATCAATAATATTGTGATAACTAACTAACTAATTATGGGTATCTTTGCCTTCCTTAGATCAGAAATCAGAAAAATCATTCTGTGAGGAGGACCATGCTGCCCTAGTGAACCCAGAAAGTGAGCAGTCGGATGATGAACTTCTGACCCTGTCCAGTCCACATGGCAACGCCAGTGGTGACAAACATCATGGAGCTAAGAAGCCCAGCAAAAAGCAGCAGGAGCCAGCAGCTCCTCCACCCCCTGAGGACGTGGACCTTCTGGGCCTAGAAGGGTCTGCAGTGAGTAAGAACTTCTCTCCGCCAGCGGCACCTCCCACCAATTCTGAACTGCTGAGCGATCTCTTTGGGGGCGGAGGGGCGGCTGGGCCTGCCCAGGCTGGCCAGTCAGGGGTAGAAGACATATTTCATCCGAGTGGACCTGCGTCTGCCCAGTCAACACCACGCCGCTCTGCCACCTCCACGTCTGCGTCTCCAACCCTAAGAGTGGGAGAAGGTAACGTTTCCATGTTGCTCTGTACCTCTCACTTTTGAATTGTGACCATGGGGCCAAGCAGGTGAATTGAACTTTCCTAGTCAGCAAGACTTTTCTGGTTTCCCTGGTCTCTCTCTTAGAGGTCTCTATCTCCCATTAAATGGAGAACATAAGAGGAAATAGAAATGTTGTCCATTGTGGTGGGATGATGTAAGAGTGAATGTTTGAGCTCTCATCCTTTCTTTGT
>PITA01005622.1:0-64592 GCA_004023965.1 Spilogale gracilis | reverse complement strand
GAGTTAAGGAAATGGAGGCTTAGGGTCAAATTAGTAGCATCCATTTATGCAGCTCATTATTGGTGGGGCCAGGATCCAAAACTGGGCCATTTGACTTCAGAGCTCTCTCTCTTAGTTTTCTTGTCATGTTTTTCTGGAATTGTGATTTTCTGAATGCACTTCGGGTATGCAGAGAAGTACTGGGTTACCTCAAGCTATACATTCAAGGGACTTAGGCCAGCAGCACCGCTGACTGTAGCCAAGCAGCTGTTGCCATGTGCTTCAGCTTCACTCCGCTCATGGCTACAGACTTGACCTATGACTGGTCCTCAGCAGTGTTTTGAAATTTGTAAGATACTGTAAGTGGCTGGGTCAGAGTTTTAGCTGCCCCTTCTTACCATCACCAGGACCCAGGATGACATCATGGCGGGAAGACTAAAGAGAAATATCTCAACTTTCCACTCCTATGGTGGCCTGTGGGAGCTTGCTTTCCCAAGCTAATCCTGCAGTTCTCAGAGGGCTCTGGGGGTGGTGTTGATTTATAGTCGTTCAGCTGGAGGTGCTTAGTGTAAGAGTGAGTCTTAAAATCATAGAATATGGGTATTGAGGCTCAAGCTCCTACATTAGTTATTGATGGAGCCACGGTGGTATGGAGGTGCCCCGAATCCCAGCCTTTCGCCTCTCTCTTTGGCTTCCTTTTATCTAGATCTTAATCACCAAAGTGAATAAAAGCTCTGTCAGGAAAAAAGATCTGCAAGATCCAAAATACCATAGCACTCAGTCAGGCTTCAAGGCCATGCACCTAGTGTGACTTAATTTAATTCATCACAGTCCCATGCAGAGGTTACGTTCTAGGGTCAGAGCTACAAGGGATCTTTGAGATATGAGTTAAATCTGTGCGTCAGGTTATAGATAATGAAATTGAAGCCAAATATATTGATTGACCTGGCTTTCTGAAACTTCCGTTTCATTGTCTATGGAATGAAGATAATACTACCATCTGGCACGGAGAGACTGAGAATCCACTGAAGTATTTTTTATGAAGGGCAATGTAAGCCCTGAGAAATGATACAGTATTGGTTTTATTGTATTGTTGCCAGAGGCCTCAGTGGCTTGCTTTTTTTTGGTGGTCTTAGTACATTCACAAACTTTTCCTCAGTTCACTAAATCTGCACCAGGTTTCTAGCAAGTTATTGAGAGGTGGTGTTTTGAGAAAGCATTTGAGTGACATAGCAACACTCATTTTCTCCTCTTTCTAACTTTCAAGTGAGCCAGAGACCATGAAAGGCACAAAACGAAAGTAAGCAAAACCTAGCCAGTGTGGTTTTCTACTGTTCACCTTGATAGCAGAGCTCCCCACCTGGTATTTGCCCAGTAATATATTCAGAATGAGCACAGATTGTTCAGGGAGCATCTCCTTTGGTCCCAGCATGTTTTGTGGGTCATTTCTAGAGGGCGCATGAGGCTCTCATGTGGTGTGTACAGGTCATCCAGTGGATAAATTTACAGTCCTCCTTTTTCCATAAAGATGGGGTTATTCCTGTGCAGTCCAAAATCCCCCAGTGCCACTGTTGGTCCTGGAGGAAGTTGTAAGGATAGGATGGGCCTGTGGAGCTGCCCATCAGGCAGGCTTCATCTCAGTGTTCCAGATATTTGGCCATAGTGACAACTCTTCAATATTAATTTAATGAATGAACTCACAGGACAAAGAAACATGTTTTTCCTTCCGTTGTCTAGGTGCCGCCTTTGACCCTTTTGGAGCACCTTCTAAACCACCAGGTCAAGATTTGCTGGGTTCTTTCCTGACCACGTCCAGCGCTTCCAGTGACCCCTTTCTTCAGCCTACAAGAAGTCCTTCACCTACAGTGCATGGTAAGAATATATTTTAATTAATTAATTTCTAAAAGATTTTGTTTATTTGAGAGAGTGAGAGAGTGTATGTGAGTAGGGAGAGGGGCAGGGGGCAGGGAGAGGGAGTGAGTCATCGTAATGGCCTATGTGGCCCTATGTCCTCCTGCACCCCAGTGCTATGACCTCATGTCCTCTCCCTCCTACTCTCTCCATTCTAGCCTAATATATTCTACTGGTTAGAAGATGATATCACCCACTCTCACCCAGTTAGCACCCCTTTGTTTTGTCCCTATACTTTTTCTTTTGACCGTGTCATGCCAGTGACTGAAAAGAATTTTCCACTACCTTGATAGAGAAACAATTATTCCACTGTTAGTAGGTCATTTGCATCTTCTTCATACAGGATAACATATAGGTCAGACTTTCAGGCTTTATTACAAAGCTGTGATCACCAAGACAGCATGGTACTGGCACAAAAACAAACAAATAGACCAATGGAACAGAGTAAAGAGTCCAGATATGGACCCACAAATCTATGGTCAAATCATCTTCGACAAAGCAGGAAAAAATATCCAGTGGAAAAAAGACAGTTTCTTCAATAAATGGTGCTGGGAAAATTGGACAGCTACGTATAGAAGAATGAAACTAGACCATTCTCTTACACCACACACAAAGGCAAACTTGAAATGGATGAAAGACCTCAACATGGGGCAGGAATCCATCAAAATCCTAGAAGAGAACATGGGCAGTAACCTCTTTGACATTGGCCACAGCAACTTCTTTCAAGACACGTCTCCAAAGGCAAAGGAGACAAAAGCGAAAATGAACTTTTGGGACTTCATCTAAATAAAAAGCTTCTGTACAGCAAAGGAAATAGTCAACAAAACAAAGAGGTAACCCATGGAATGAGAGAGGATATTTGCAAATGACACTACAGACAAAGGGCTGATATCCAAGATCTGTAAAGAATTACTCAAACTCAACATCCAAAAAGAAGATGAACACATCAAAAAATGGGCAGGAAACATGAAGAGGCACTTCTCCATAGAAGATATACAAATGGCTAACAGACACATGAAAAAATATTCAACATCCCTAGCTATCAGGGAAATTCAAATCAAAACCACACTGAGATACCACCTTATACCAGTCAGAACGGCCAAAATTAACAAGACAGGAAACAACAAGTGTTGGAGAGGCTGTGGAGAAAGGGGAACCCTCTTACACTGTTGGTGGGAATGCAAGTTGGTACAGCCACTTTGGAAAACAGTGTGGAGATCCCTTAAAAAATTAAAAATAGAGCTACCCTATGACCCTGCAATTGCACTACTGGGTATTTACCCCAAAGATACAGATGTAGTGAAAAGAAGGGCCATATGTACCCCAGTGTTCATTGCAGCAATGGCTACAATCTCCACACTGTGGAAAGAGCCAAGGTGCCCTTTAACAGATGAATGGATAAAGAAGATGTGGTACATATATACAATGGAATACTACACCTCCATCAGGAAGGATGAATATGCAACTTTTGTAGCAACATGGACTGGATTGGAAGAGATTATGCTGAGTGAAATAAGCCAAGTAGAGAAAGTCAAGTATCACATGGTTTCACTTACTTGCGGTGCATAAGAGGTAATATAGAGGAGAGTTGAGAAGGAAAGCAAATGGGAACTAGGGTAATCTAGGGAGGGAAACGAAACAACAGAGATTTTGAACACAGAAACAAACTGAGGGACTTGGAGGGAGGGGGGTGGAGGGATGGGAGAGCCTGGTGGTGGGTACTGGGGACACCTAAAGCGTGGAGCACTGGGTGTGGGGAATGGGGAATGAATCTTGAAACACTGGGGAAAAAAATTTAGTAACAATAAAAATGAATAAATTAAAAAAAAAAAACAAAAACAAAACATGAGAGACTTTGGACTCAGAAACAAACTGAGGGTCTTGGAGGGAAGGGAGAGGGGGGGATGGGAGAACCTGATAGTGGGTACTGAGGGCATATATTGCATGCAGCACTGGGTGTGGGGCATAAACAATGAATCTTGGAACACTGAAAAAATAAAATAAATTTAAAAAAACCATATAGGTCAGAATGAGATGTCAGATTTCTTACCTCTGACTTCTACAAGGCATCCCCAATCTCTTCTGAAAATCAAGAAATATTGCCATTGAGTTCCACGGATATTTATTGAACATTTACTCTGAAGACAACAATCACTGGGGCATAATATTGGAAGAAAAAGTAAATAAAAATTATAAAAGGCAAAATAGAGATTTAAAATACTAGGTGATTACCTTTTCATCTGTATGTTCCAATATCTTCGACAGATTTTACATTTCTTGAGGTTAGACAATGTCTTTTAGTTCTCTGTTCCCTAGTGCAATGCCTTACTTATGGTGGGTAGTCATAAGAAATTGTGGGCTTGATTAGTAACAAAGCTGAAGTTCACTCTTCATGAAGATGGCGCCGAAGGCTAAGAAGGAAGCTTCTACCCCTACCAAAGCTGAAACCAAAGCAAAGGCTTTGGAAGGCCAAGAAAGTGGTGCTGAAAGGCATCCATAGTCACGAAAAAAAGAAGATTCACACGTCACCTACATTCTGAGGACCCAAGACATTGCATCTCTGAAGGCAGCCCAGATATCCTTGAAAGAGCACCCCCAAGAGAAACAAACTTGATTACTATGCCATCATGAAGTTTGCACTGACTACTGAGTCAACCGTGAAGAAAAGAGAAGACAACAACACACTTGTGTTCATTGTGGATGTCAAAGCCAACAAGCACCTGATCAAATGGGCTGTGAAGAAGCTCTATGACATTGATGTGGCCAAGGTCAACAGCTTGATCAGGCCTGATGGAGCGAAGAAGACATATGTTCAGCTGGCTCCTGACTATGATGCTTTGGATGTTGCCAACAAAATTTGGATCATCTAAACTGAGTCCAGCTGGCTAAATCTAAATATAAATTTTTTCACCATAAAAAAAACCCCAACAAGGTTGAAGTTCTAACAGCCATTTCTACATCCTAGTTGTATATGAGACTAAGATCAGAGTTTAAAGGAAAACAAACAGCAAATGTTAGCAAAACTGTCTAATTTCTACCACGGTTTTCATGGGTTACTGTGGTAGATAGAAGAGAAATAGAAAGGAAAGAACTATTATGACTGAAAAGGGCATGTTCTTTTTAACTTAATGATGGGAAAGTACAAGATGTCTTGGTTGGTACAAAGCAAATAAAACAGGAAAAAGCAAACCTTGGTAATGCTAATTTTGGTGCTTTGATGTTTCTTTTGGTGGTGGTGGGGTATGTGTGTGTGTGTGTCATATATTTGTTTAAAACTCTTTGTCATGTAAGTTTAATGTTTGCATTTTACTCACTGATTTTATGGACAGAACCTATAGGTGCCTTAAAAAGAAATTCTTATGATCTTTTGTTTCTTATTTGGATTTTATAGATTCAGAAAAAGCTTACTCTTCCAATGTGTATTCCTCTAATATATCTAATTCTCTGTATCTGAACATTTCTTTTAAATTCTACAGTTGGGATTTTGAGAGGGGTCAGAATGATCTCTCTTGAAACTGAAGTAAGTTAGTTTTGAGTTATAATGAACTATGACACTGGCATGATAGATGACATATATAGTTAGGCTATGATTGATTCATCAGTGTCCATTCAGTCACAGTAGAGGGGAAAACAGAATTTTAGTTCTAAGCTAATCATGGCTCTCATACACTTATTAACACCAACTTAAGGCAAATGGAGTTAAATTCCTTTTACCTTTTCTTATTGGCTACTGACTTTGTGTTAAATGTAGAGGTAGGACACGCAAAGATGAATAAGATAATTCTTGTCTTCAAGGAACTAACAATTTAATGAAGACAGACATATGTGCAGTTATAACTCAAAGTGTAGATGGAAATAAAATGTAGGTGAGCCAAAGAAAGAAGAGAAACAAATAGTATATGGGTTCTACCAACTGTCATGTAAGTAACCATAGATGAAGGCACAAAAATATTGGTGTTGCAGAATGCTGGGAGAGCTCAGAAGTGGACATGAGTCACTTGGGACCTTGGCAGGTCATGCAGGCTTCATGGAAGACACAGCATTTTTCTGTGTGAACTCAGGAAAGTGGGTTCTGAGCTATTTTGTTATGATTCTTTTTCTTCCTCCCATTTGCAGCTTCTAGTACACCTGCTGTGAACATTCAGCCAGATGTTTCAGGAGGTTGGGATTGGCATACTAAACCAGGTAAAAGTCAACAGGTTATTTTTTTGGACATTTAGCCAATTGCTAAAGCATAATCCTTCACCTGAGCTGTCATGAGTACTTGCAGAGTATTGTAACCTGCCTATATCATTTCCTAAAGACTCACCTTCTGGTGGAGCTTTTCACACTGCCTTTGGTGACATGATAGTAGTGTGTTTTATACATTATTTATCTATTCTCTATTTTATGTTCTGGATGTCTGTCGTGACAATAGAATTAGACAAATCTGAGTATATAGCTAACTGAACCACTTAGAAGCCCTTGGATTTTTTATAAGACTGAACCTCTTTTTTTTTTTAAGATTTTATTTATTTGTTTGACAGATTAAAACACAGCCAGAGAGGGAACACAAGCAGGCGGAGTGAGAGAGGGAGAAGCAGGCTTCCAGTTGAGCAGGGAACCCCGATGCAGGGGTTCAATCCCAGGGCTTGGGGATCATGACCTGAGCTGAAGGCAGACGCTTAATGACTGAGCCACCCAGGTGCCCCTGAACCTCCATTTTAAATCTGTAAAATAGGGTTCATAATTCTTGTCCCACCCAGTTGTGCAAGTTCAAGTGAAATAGCTTATATGAAATTTTCTGGCATAGAGAAGGTACTACATAATTTGAATAGTCTTCTTTCTTGACAGAGGATTTGTTTTAGTGTTGAATTTGTCCGTAATAAATAAATTCTCTTTCTTGTGGCTAATATAGGATTTCTTGAGAGCCATCTGGTATGATTGCATTTCCAGTGCTGTGCAAGTTAACACACACACTATATGCTTATCACAGCAACTTTTTGAAGCAGTGCCTATTTCCTTATTTAACCAAAAAGAAAAATTTGCAGCTCAGAGAAGTTAAGCAACATGCCAAGTTACTCAGCTAGGAAGTAGCAGAGCCAGAACTCAGATCCAGGCCTGACTCCAAACCCCCTACAAAAGAAAGAAGTCAGGTGACATTAGAGGTAAATACTGGATATAATAGTTCCCAGGGATGGCCAGTAAATGACATATGCTTACTTTGTTCCCGGTCCCTGCTCCAGGCCACTCTTCACTTAAGTAGGAGAAATAAAGTCTATGCAACTATCTAACATACTTGCAAACCCTGTCCTAATTTGCCCTCAGAGCAAGACGAGCCGGAGCTCTGGATTTCTGAATTTCAGACAAAACTAACAACTCTCGGACAACTAACTCACTTTCAATCATTTTATTTCCTTTTCAGGAAGTTTTGGAGTGGGAAGTAAGTCAGCTGCCACCAGCCCAACGGGGTCCTCGCATGGCACACCCACCCATCAAAACAAGCCACAGACTCTGGATCCTTTTGCTGACCTTGGGACACTAGGTATGAACTCAGCCAGTTAAGATATAAGTAGCATTTACTTTGGCTACAAAGCCTTATGTCTAAAATCTCTGGTGTTCCAACAAGCTGGTATTGTTACCTGGGACCCTGAGATAGTATGTATTCTTAAGCAATACTCTAAAATCTGAGATGGGCTTTTAAAATAAGAAAATAAGCTTCAACTACTGGTTGGAATTAACCCCTACTAAACCGTTTCTCCAGTGCCTAATTTTGGATTAGTAACATGAGTACAGTCAGAACCTTCAGGAGCACCTGATAACAGATTTTGGCTTAGCAATGCTGAAAAATGAGGCTGGTCACATAGATTTGTGTCTTATGGGGCCCACTATGCACAGGCCTTTCTGTGATGCTACCCCTGGGATCCTCATGTCAGCATCTGTCTTCTTCCCACTGACTGTGGTGCTCTCTGATCAGTTTGTAAAATTCCATACAGAAGATAGACTCTGTATAGTATTTTCAAAGTGTTTTTCATCATATGTTAGTCATTCTTGCAAGATAAGTGTTCCACAAGCAAGTAATTTCGGAAGCACCAAGTGTAGTGGACTTTAATTATTGCAAAAACTTCTGAGCATAACTGTTTGTGGTGATGTTCCCCAAAAGGATACAGCCTGCAGGGTTCTCAAACCATCTCACCAAAGAAACTTTTTTTCAAGGAGTAGTTCTTTGGACTAGTATGTCATGAAACCTTTTCTTTGTCCTTTTTCCTTCTTCCTCTGGGCAGTGTGGAGTTAAATAAGGATAGGGTATCCCTGACACAGAGCTTTGAATTGGTTTTAGTTTAGGCTAAGGACTAATTGTGCAAATGAGGAAACTGAGGCACAAATGATTCAGTAACACACCTGAGTCATGATTTCAACCCCCTGAAGCTCTGAAGCTCACACTCATAAGGCCCTTCTTGAGTGCTATGAAAAAAAAAAGTATATAGTGTGTGAGTGATGGATGGCCTGGAGTATTATTTTAGGTATCAAGTGGTTAGGAAAGGCCTTTCTGAAGAGGTGATCTTTATAGAAAGTTCTTTTTAAAAACCCAGCATCACATTCTGCATTTAGTTGTTATGTTCTTTTAGAAACCTTTAATCTGGAATCATTCCTTTGCCTTTTTTTTTTGCTTTTCATGACATTGATCCTTGAGGGATCTAGACCAGGTGAGAAAGTCTCAATTTGGGTTTGATGTTAACTTTGATCACTTGCTTTAGCGGGTGTCTGCCAGGTTTCTTCATTACAAAGTTGCCATTTTTTCCCTTTGTAATTGATGAGTATTCTGGAGATAATTTGAGACTATCCTATCTGAGAATATCGTATTCACCATCTGATTTAGCTACTGGTTTTAATAGTCATTAATGATTCTTGCCTGAAGCAGTTATTACTATGATGTTTGCAAAATTGTGATTTTCTGGGACGCCTGGGTGGCTCAGTTGGTTAAGCAACTGCCTTCGGCTCAGGTCATGATCCCGGAGACCGGGGATCGAGTCCCACATCGGGCTGCCTGCTCAGCAGGAAGCCTGCTTCTCCCTCTCTCACTCCCCTTGCTTGTGTTCCCTCTCTAGCTGTGTTTCTCTCTGTCAAATAAATAAATAAAATCTTTAAAAAAATATATTAAAAAAAATTGTGATTTTCTGATTCTGCCCTTATTTTGCGTGTATTAATCGGCATTTAACTGTAAAGAATCTCTTTTTCTTTCTCTCTGTCTCTCATCAGAATGGGCTAATGGATTCTTTTTTGATCCATTACTGTCATTACTTTCTGCAATGTTCACGTCTCAGATTTGGTTTGGTTTGTGAAAACCTCCTTTTTTTTTTTTCTGGCTCCTATGTCCTTTTCACTGATGTCCATCCATTTTTAAGAAACTTCTTTCTTTATGGCACAAGAGGATGCTCCAGGCTTGTCTCGCAATATTTGATACCCAGTCTTAAAATCAGTCACCCTCCAAGGAATCCTTATTCCTTTTTGTGGAGAGTGGCATTTGGAAACCAAGCTCTGTGCACCAAGCGTGTTCCTTTGTCCTGGGGTGAGTGTCATTGTTCTGCCTTTCAGAAGCTAGAGAGAGGAGATGAGCAGGTGTAACTGGGATGCAAAATCCCATCCAGTACCACAGGGATCTTCCGAGCCTTGCCCAATGTTCTACATATGTGTCTTTAGTTGTCCTGGATCTCAACAACACTAACTGCCCTACAGTACAAATAATTTCAGAATAGCTACACCCATATCACTACAACAACAAACCTGCTGGGAGGAGTTTGGGTGTTCTTTGTCAGTTTTGAAAGATAGTAATTCTTACAACTGTTGGGAAAACTGGTTTCCTAAACTTCTTCATTTTTCAAGTCACATAATTTAGGAAAGTTAAGTGACTTTCCTAAAGTCACACAGTAAACAGGTGCATAAGCAAGGTCTACAAGCCATAATTTTTGATCCCTTGGCAATAGCTTTGAGGATTAAAATGAAACTTCTAAATTACATAGCTGCCATTCATAGAAGGCAAAACCCAGTGTCCTTCTTCTAAAGGTGCTTTCACATTCAACAACCTGGTGCGAACATGTATGCCTTAGTTCCTTCCATAGACCTTCTGATCTAATTAATCTGGCTCTGGGCTGAGTATAGGAGTTTTAAAAGCTCCCCAGGTGATTATAATGCACAACCCAAGCTGATAACCACTGCTTTGGCTTTTAATGAGGATAGCAGTGGTCTCTGGGGTTAGCTGCTGCTTTGCATTTTTGTCAGTTCCCTGCTTCAGTAGCATTAAAAATTAAATTTCTGAACATGGGTAGAGAATATTCTGGAAGAGTAGGCATCAGAAAGTCCTACAGTGTTGATGAGCCCCTTGAGAGCAGGATCAGCGTTTGCTTTTTCACCACCGTGTCTGCAGACTAGCATGTGAAAGATGCTCGATAGTGTTTTATAAATGAATGTATAAATGGCAGTGTAATGGGAAAATGGAAGCTTTTTCTTTTTAGTTTTTAGGCTTTTCCATATTTATTGAATTTTAAAATTGTATATATATGAATATATGTTTTGAATCTATCTAAATATATATGTATATTCAGAAAGAAGATAGTAAGCATCCTTAAACTATAAAATGAAATTCCAGTGCAGAATGAATACCCAACCTAAGGTGTATGTTGATGTGCTATTGGGAGGTGGGCCCAGGGGCTCAGCAAAGAGACTTCATGCTCTGAGTTACCTATTGACAGGGGGCAATGCCAAATTCAGAGCTTCTGTCATTACCTTTTCCTATTACTAAGTATTTATTGAGCCCTTATGATGTACTGGTGTACACTGGTCATATGAACTTGCATCATACTTTAATATATAATGCCTCCTAATTCACTTAATTCAGGGTTTGTGAAATATTTTCATATAGCCTTTGTGTCTTTATGGTATACCTGTGATACAGATGTAGTTCTGGTTTTACAAATGAGGAAACTGAGACTCCATGAGTTGAAGTTTTTCACTGAACTTTAGATGAGCAAGGATTCTCTGTAGATCATATTCCTGGTGCTGCGTCCTCAGCTCCCAACACAGTAGATGGCACATAGTTGCCTTATAAATACTGATGAATGAATGTATGGATGGATGAATGAATGAATGGATGGATGAATGGGTGATAAAGTTGAGACTCAAACTCAGATTGACTCCAAGCCCCAGTGTCCATAATGCAGCATTCCCAGTGAGAAATGAAGAAGGAATCATTGATGAATAAAGGGGAAGGTCTATAGAGAGAAGAGGTAGTAAGGGATAACTTCTAGTGACAGGCTCAGAGGTCTGGGGAGGAATTAGAGAATATGGGTGCAGCAAGTGAGCATGACATTTGGAGGTAGATGCCTATAGTCAAGTCCCAGCACCATTAACTAGCTGTGTGATCATGAGCATGTCAGGAAGCTTCTCTGAGTTTTGGATTTCCTCATTTTTAAAGTGGGGTCAACATAAAAAATTGCTCATCATCATTTGGCATCAGGGAGAATACAAACCAAAACCACAATAAGATACCAGTTAGAATGGCTAAAATTAACAATTCAGGAAACAACAGATGTTGGCTGTGATGTGGAGAAAGGGGAACCCTCCTACACTGTTGGTGGGAATGCCAACTAAGGGCAGCCACTCTGGAAGACAGTCTAGAGGTTCCTCAAAAGGTTAAAAATAGAACTACCCTGTGATCTAGCAATTGCACTATTAGGTATTGATCCAAAGGATACAAACAGTGTGAATTGAAGGGGCACATGCACTCCAATGTTTATAGCAGCAAAATGTCCACAATAGCCAAACTATGGGAAGAGTCCCGATGTCCATCTGAAATATTACTCAACCATAAAAGAGAATGAAATCTTGCCATTTGCAATGATGTGGATAAAACTAGAGGGTATTATGCTAAGAGAAATAAGTCAGAGAAAGACATATGATTTCACTCATATGTGGAATTTAAGAAACAAATCAGTTGAACATAGGAGAAGGAAGGAAAAATAAGACAAAATCAGAGAGGGAGACAAACCATAGGAGACTCTTAACTATAGGAAACAAACTGAAGGTTACTGGATGGGAGCTGGGTGGGGGCATGGGGTACCTGGGTGAGGGGCATTAGGAGGGCACTTGGTGGGATGAGCACTGGGTGTTATATGCAACTGATAATCACTAAACTCTACCTATGAAATTAATAATACACTTAAGTTATTTAAGTTAATTAAGTTAAATTTAAAATAAAAATAAATTTAAAAATAAATATTTATGGATTAAAAATATATTTTAAAAAGGGGGGAATCAATAGTACTGCCTACCTCCTTAAGAGTGTTCTCTAGATTGAAAGCAGTGATACACACAAATGTATTTTGTGCATAAATCTTAGTTATTTTATTATCACTGTTACCTTGGGTTTGGTGCATGAAAGCATTCCTAGAGATCACCACATTCCAGTTTCTCATTTTACCTCTTTAAACACAAGCCACAGCTGGTCTTTGTATTTTGGAAACAGCCCAGCATGTATGCAGTGAATACTTAAAAAGTTAGGAGATTGTGGAATCAGAATTCTACTTAAATTCCCAGCACAAACTAATAATCATTTTTGTAAAGCTTGAATAAGATCCTTTGCTTGGTTCAAAGTTGTCATAGTGTTGACTGTGTTTACTCTCCTGCAATGAAATGCAAGAAGTGTGAAATTGAAACCTACTTGTGAAATTTCAAAACATCTTTGTTTACTCTCGAGCACTAACCACGTTTGTACTTAAAACAAACGATGATTAATCTTGATCGTTGACATGTAAGTAGTACCTTACTGAGTGAACATATTTTGCTTTATTCTCTGTTCTTGTCATTGGGCAGTTTTTCTTCCAGTGAAAAAAGAGAATGTGCTTAGAAGGCGGGAGGGAGACAAGAGATAGCACAGTGGGGAAAGCCAGCGCTCTTCAGGCTTGGAGTCAAAGATTTGGATTCAAGTCCCAGTTCTGTCACTTTTTGGCTGTCTGTCTTGGAAAAAAAAATCACTGAACTGCTCTGGACTGCAGTTTGTTTATCTGAAGAAAATAATGGGGCTATTAATACCTAAAAATGTCACTGTGGAGATTAAAAGAAATATATACCTGCAATTTCTTCAACTATTAGGAAGGTTAATTGTGCTATCAGTCAAATAATTTCCACTAAGTCACTGAAAACAGTAACTTGGGACACAGGAATTAGAGGCTTCGCAAAATAGCATTCCCCTCTCTCTCTTTGTTTCTGTAGGTAGTTCTTCATTTGCCAGCAAGCCTACCACTCCAACTGGATTGGGTGGAGGATTCCCACCTCTCAGCTCACCGCAGAAAGCATCTCCCCAGCCCATGGGGGGAGGGTGGCAGCAGGGAGGCGGCTACAGCTGGCAGCAGACACAGTCTAAGCCACAGACCAGCATCCCCCACTCGTCTCCCCAGCACCGACCCAACTACAACGTGAGCTTCTCAGCCATGCCCGGGGGGCAGAGTGAACGTGGGAAAGGATCAACTAATTTGGGTAAGGATGATGGTGTGTAGCCTGACCAGAGCATAGCCTGTATTGTCATACCATATGAATATATGTATGTCCGAAGAAGGAAACAGAAAACAATCCCAGAGCTTTCTGAGTAAATCTTATAGTTGTAGAGCTACAGCACGATCTCTACCTCCCACTCTGTGCCTGAAGCACCTGGGTTTACCATGCTCTTAACACTTATGTCATTTTGTGACTGCTAGTTCACTTGTCTGTCTCTTTCCACACGGAGACCGGATGGAGTGCTGGGACTGTGTCATGTTTCATTAGCACCTAGCTTCGTAGGCACTAAATAACAATGAGTGGATGTGAATGGAGGGGTGGCCGGTTCTTGAAGGTGTTATTCCTCTGGAAGAGGGGGTAGAAGAGAAAGTTTGGGAACCTTGCAAGCACTGTTCATATTTGTCATTGGATCCTGATTAGAGGAGTATGCATGTTCTGGACATTTGGTCTTGCTTATGCTCTGGTTGGTGAATGTTTCTGAGATCATTTGGTTTCTTTCCTCTCTTTTGAGAAGAAAGTTAAAAGAACACAAAATGAGCTTACAGCTAAATCTAGAGGACAACCTGGATAGGACACCATCTTTCCTTTTCTTTCTTTCTTTCTTTCTTTCTTTCTTTCTTTCTTTCTTTCTTTCTTTCTTTCTTTCTAATGGGATTCTTGATAACAAGGAAAAAAATAATATATTTTACCTAGCGGGGATAGTTAAATTTGAGTTTGTTAAACAGCCTGTTATAATGTATTTTACACTTCAATTGATCTGATCATACTCAAGAACTAAATGTATTGGGACATAATGAGGAAACAGGCCTTTCTCTCTTTGGAACATGCAAAAGGAAATTCTGCTTTTTCTAATAACTGTAGCTAACATTGAGGGCTTACTGTATATCAGGTGCTATCCAAGCAGTTTCATGTATTATTTCATGTAATCTTCAAAACCAACCCCATATTGTAGATTAAAACAAATCTATGACAGGGCGCCTAGGTGGATCAGTGAGTTAAAGCCCCTGCCTTCAGCTTGGGTCATGATCTCAGGGTCCTGGGATGGAGGCCCGCATCCGGCTCTCTGCTCAGCAGGGAGCCTGCTTCCCTCCTCTCTCTCTGCCTGCCTCTCTTCCTACTTGTGATCTGTCAAATAAATAAATAAAATCTTAAAAAAAAAATCTATGACAGAGATAAATAATTTCTTAAGTCCATACAGCTTGTAAGTGACAAAGGCAAGATGGGAACCCAGGCAATGTGGCTCCAGAACCCCTTCTTTTATCTGTCACACTCTACCGGATATGACACAAGTGCCTTCTCAAAATAATAACATGACAGGGATTTTTTGTTGTTGTTGGGAATATGTAACATATGTAACATTCCACATGAGTTTGTTCTTTGGTTAGCAGTGGATATTGCTTGGACAATTCCATAGAATCTTGTGGCTTTCCCTCCGTTTTTATTTTGAGTAGATGTAAGGGGATTGGCTTCAGTCAGCAGGTATTTATGGACCGTCTTCAGTGTAGAAAACATTGGGGATGATACCAGTGAACAAGACAGACAAATTCTGTCATCTCAGAGCACTTACATTTTAGCATGTACGTGGGCAGGTGTGTGTTCAGAATGTCTTATGGTATAAAGATGGCAAATGGGCTTCAATTCACATGCCAGCTTTGATTGATGGGCATTGACAGCATGGATTTCTGTGTTTGGATTCTGTTTTGTTTTAATATAATAAACACTTAAATAGCCAGGCACTTTTGTAAACCCTTTAAAATGTTAACATCAATTCTCACAACAACCCTTTGAAGAACGTAGTGTTGTTAACACCATCCCTGTTTTACAGATGAGGAAATTGAGGCATGCAGATGATAAATGACTTGCTCCAAGGGTACATTACCAGTAAGTGGCAGAGCTATAATTCAAGCCTGGGGAGACTTTGCTCTTTGCCACCATGCTAGGCTGCCTCTCCAAACATTAAGAAGGATTGTGAAGCCACAAGCAGACTCAGTGAAAAAGAGCACTGTGAGGGACTCAAACTGTCACCTGGGTATGGGCAGGAAAGCAGAGGCATCCGTGGCAGCAAGTGCCCAAACCCAGGTGTTAGTTCCATTGCTGATACTAACTAACTAGTTGTAGGACTGGGTGGGTGGGATGGGGGGGCACAACGAGTATCCTCAGTTATGAGAAGATGGTACCGCAGGAAGGGTGTTATGGAGTTGGATTTAGTCTAAATCCAGCCTGGAGTCCTAGCTTTGCCATGGATGTGGTTATGTGATTCTGGGCAAATCCCTTAGGTTCTCCAGATCTCATTTTCCTCTTTTGTCAAATGGGCATGACAGTCTCATATGCTACGTATTGGTAAGTATAAGGAGTAAGAAGGATTAATGCATGCGAAGGCACCTTGGAGACCCTAAGTGTTATGAGATGATAGGATTTATGTTTAAGAGTAAAAATTATAATGATTTTTTAAAAAATTCTGTTGTAGAAGGGAAACAAAAAGCAGCTGACTTTGAAGACCTACTTTCTGGTCAAGGTTTCAATGCACACAAAGACAAAAAGGGGCCTCGAACAATAGCTGAGATGAGAAAGGAGGAAATGGCTAAGGAAATGGATCCTGAGAAATTAAAGGTGAGTAAGCTTCTGGCTCAGTGTGATTATTGGGCATGACAGTCATGCGACAAGGTCGGGGTGTGGAGCCATCAGGGTTCCTGGTTCCTGGCTTCCTCATTGCTTCCCTCTACTTTCAACCAGAGCAGTTCTCCTTTTATCTGTTTTGATTCTAGAAGTCTAGGGAGCATTGGATTTTGGGAAAAAGAATATTTCCCCATTTAAAAAAAAATTGTAAACCAGGTACTCCTGGTTTAGCCTGGAAACAAAAGGGTGGTTATGTGGATGAATTGTGTGAGGTAGTGAAGAACAGGTCTGTAAAAGATCAAGGGAACTGGAATGTTCTCATAGATGGAGAGGTTGAATTCCTGCGTGATGAATATGCTGAGACTAGAACTAACTGGGAGACGGTGCTCTAATCTGTTACTCATAAAGGCTCTCCAGAACCAGGATTAGCACAGCCAATCCATCTTATACATTTTGAAAAAATGTAACCTATTTCCAGAGAATTTGAATATTTTTAAAGATATATAGATCCTTGCATAGACTTTTGAGGGCAATATGGGATCCTTTGTTTGTATGCTTGCTTGTTACTTCATGTAACATCATAGAGGTTTCATATTCCTTCCAAAACTGTGCTCCATCTCAATAACATTTGTTCATTAGATAAAATGACAGTTTACTATGAAAGGAAGTGATTTATGTCTTTTCAACTATAGTTGGTTATTTTGCCAGTACAGGGTATTCAGTTGCTTGGGAGAGTAGCCATCCTTCACGTTGGTTAACCCATCATTCACCAACAACTACTCTGAGTATCTATTTTGTGCTAAATGGTGGTGCATTCTTACAAACCTTTCAACTTAATCACTTCATTTGCTCAAACTGAGAAGATTCAAATTATGAGCATTCATATAACTACTTGGATTCATTTAACAATTTTTGAGCTATATTTTGAACCAGGCATGTTATTTGGCTTCTGGGTGACACTGATGTATAAAGAAACAGTACCTTTTCTCAAACAACTCTGCCTAATGCCAAGGAAAGACAAGCACATGGGCGATTGCAAAGTATCATACATACTATGATAGAAACATGTTCAAGGGATTAGATCAGAGAAATTTGTTCTTTTTTTCAAGGGGTGTTTATTTAGTGTCTGTTTACCAGACACTACATTAGACAGAGGCTGATAGCAGAGACCAAAGTAGACAGGGGTGTGCTCCGCGGGAGTTCAGGCTATAGAAGTGACATTAACTTGGGGATGGGGACAAGAGGGAGGAATTCAAACTGTCAAAGGCAAACAGCAGGAAATTCCTGAGCAGGCTTTAAAGGGATGATGAAGGATCAACCAGAAAGGCAAGTTAGGAGATGGAGGTGGAAAAGGATCCCAGGTTGAGAAAAGAGCTTGGAGTATGCACAGAGCCCCAAGTAGTTGATGTTGCTGGGGCAGGAGGGGCTTCCAAAGTCTCAGTGGAGACCTTGGGGACTGAAAACATTTGAATTTCCTAATTCCCTCTGTGTTGACAGATTCTGGAATGGATTGAAGGCAAAGAGAGAAATATCAGAGCACTTCTGTCCACGATGCACACTGTGCTGTGGGCTGGGGAGACCAAGTGGAAACCAGTTGGTATGGCAGACCTGGTAACACCGGAGCAGGTGAAAAAGGTGTACAGGAAGGCTGTGCTGGTGGTGCACCCAGATAAAGTGAGTATAACCTGCCCTTTATGAAGCAAGAGAAATTAAACTATATAATACAATCATGGGATGAGGGGGCTTTACCAGGTGTATGATTTACCACTGACTAATTTTTAGGGGTCAGATGTAAATTGTTTCCTGGCTTATAAGAGTAAGGTGGGCTAAGAGCTGGACTGAGGAAAAGTTTTCTCTTGTAGAGATACAGCAGTATATTTAGCCACAACCTAGGGAAGAAGCTTTAGAATGGACTTGGCAAAACTAGTGGGAATTAACAAAGTGTTCAAAATGGACCTGAATCCATCATTCTATTGATGATGGCAGTTTATGCTTTCACGGAAGTATATACACATATAGGTGCTCCACAACATCAGACACTACCACATGGCCCCGGTTGAAATCATCGTAACTCAGAGAAACCTCTTAGAAGTGAGTCACCTTGCTGTCATAGAGACAAACTTGGTGTTATTTATACCAGTCCTGTTATGTGAGGCTATGGTTGAAATGCCACGTGGGAACATATGCTTGAATTTCATATATTTGATTTTCATTTCTCCATACTTTTGGTGACTAGTCTGAAGAGAAGAATTAGTGAGAAACAATGTGTGTCAGTGAATCAAAAGAGAAAGCGAAACAGGAACCTAGGAAAATACACAAACTCTACGCTTATGTTATGGGTCTCCAAGAACTTAATATTTTTAGAAATGGGAAAATAGGAGTTTAGAAATACAGTTAATTATAGATAGGCTGTCATGAGCCTCTGTCATTGGTAAGTACTTCTGGAGAATGGGTGTGTCTTTCGCTACTCAGTAAGTGCTCTGTATCTGCTCATTCATGGACTATAGTTACGCTACGTGAAGGCCTAAGGGGAGGGAGTTCTGGGGAGGTCATAGTAATCAGGGTCACATAGATTGAGCTATGAAAAGAGAAATGGCCTAATAGAAAAACATTTTAATTACTTGGAGCCCCCATATTAGCAGTGAAATTGTAATACAAATAAAATTTTGGTCTGTAGTATCGAAAGCATTGTTTTGGTTTTTTTCTACAGGCTACTGGTCAACCCTATGAACAATATGCAAAGATGATTTTCATGGAGCTTAATGATGCCTGGTCTGAATTTGAAAATCAAGGCCAAAAGCCCTTGTATTAACTTATGAGCTTTCCCATCTCTGTGGCAGACCTGTGCTAATGCTTAGTGTGCGTCACAATTCCGAAGTTTTCACAGGTGAACCCAAAACTCCAGTAACATGTATCCAGTACTAAACTGTTAAATTACTCGTGAATTAATTCCTCAATAATAAGGAATGTGGATGTTTGTTTCCTCGAGTCCCCACCATAAAAAGTCCAAAGCAGGGGAGGAACTTTAGTCAGAGGACCTTGTGGAGTTACAAGATTCCAGCCTGCCCTCTGGGGTGCTGACTCAGCATTTTGTGGGGAAATGGAAAACAGAGGCCACCAAAGGCATTAATACCCATCTCATTGTCTGAGAACAGGAATAATGAGCAAAAGCTATGCTAATTGGATTACATGATGGATTTTAACTAATGGTTTTTAGATTTTCTTGGAAAGATATAATTTGAGCCATGGCTTTACATAGATTCTAGGAACACAACCGAGTGTTTTATTTTTATGGAAATTTACAATGGTCTTTAGCATAATACTGTACACTTCTTTTGGCCAAGATGACTAACTGATGTAAAAGAACGTGAACTGTGGGAAATGATTGTATTACAGTCCAGTGATTGCCAACTCTTTCTGGATAAGCTAAAACTTAGTGGAAATGCTGACTAAAGAAAATAGGAACTCTGTGGAGATAGAAATCTGTTCCTGGTCAGAAAGTTGGGCTGCTACCTTCCTCTCCCTTTAGAAAACTGTGGTTGCTTAAAGAAAATGTCTTAATGATGTAACTTCAACTCTAAACCTGATTTGAAAGAAACTTACAATTTTTCCATAAGGTTTCATGCTCTTCTTTTGCTTAGGCAGGAAAATGTTCTTAGCTGGAAACAGGTTGTGAGGCAGTTTGGCACAGTCACAGTATGTCAGGACCGACATCCAGTAAGAAGTCCCTGTCCTCTAAGTTTGTGAGCAGTTGTGCTGAGGGCATAGAAAACCCACACTGAACATGAGTAATGAGGTAGGCACAGTTGAGGTGGGAGAGCTGTGCTCACCTTCCCACCGAGTCAGGTGGGGGCTTGTCAGCATCTGCTTGGACGAAGCGTGTTCCCCTCCCACCTGTTGAAACTGGATCCCTTGGATTATTGCAGTGGGGTTTATTGTTTTCAAAGTAGCTGGGGGTCCACAGAACAGCATACACACAGGGACATCTGTGAAAGCAAAGCAAGAAGGAGACCTTTGCAGACTTCACGCTGGTTGGATTTCAGTCCAGTGTTTTGGCTGTTTCTCATTTTGAGGGCTCAGCAGTTGATATCCCGTGACTTCAGGAAGTGTCTCTGGGTGTGCACATACACTAAGTACATAGGATATTTATACAAGGCAGATGGGCAAAAAGATTTCAATGCTAATCTTAAAAGGTTCATGCTCAATATCCCGAAAAGCTTTCAAAAGTTGTTTTTAAAAGACAATCATATTTTGTTTCTATTTTAATTTTCTTGTGGCAAACTGTACCAGAAAAGCAGCATGTCAAAAATACTTTATGTTCTATATAGAACTCTCTCTTTCTTGCTTGCTTGCTCACTTTCTTTCTCTTCCTTTTTGTGTTATGTTTGTTATTTATTTTACCCTTTACTGACAATGTGAAACTCGTAGAAAATGTTCTCTTTTTAAATATACAGCTGTAAAACTGTTCAGGTAACCATAACAAACTAGGTGTTATTTATTAATGTATTATGAAATAATGTTTGATCCAGTATGTGCTTGTCTTATTTAAAATTGGAATGTGAGACATGTTGCTGTGACCTGGTCTTTTTTTTTTTTTTTTTCCTCATTCACATTTGTAGATATCATGTGAACTACAGTATATAATGATAATAATTAAAAGGATATTATGTGAATGTCACGTACATTTTGAAATGATAGAACTATATTAGCTTTGTATCACGTTTGGGTAATTCATCAATGTTCACAGCATAAAACATCATTAAACATTATGTAATTAGCAATGAGAAAGAATCTTACCTAACTTATTAAATTTGGGATTTCCTTCATCTCTTTTCCAGATACATTATAATTCTGGACCCCTATTTATCTCAAAACTCTTAACATATGCAGACCAACAGGTTTTTGCATTCCTTTTAAATATCTGGTTGTGACAAAGCTTGTTGTTGATCAGATTCACTGTTTCATTCATGTTTATTGTAATATATTTTTTTGTTTTGTAAATATGTTACACACAACAAATGTTATTGGTCTAAAATATTTGTAATGTATATTAAAAGTCTCAAAAATATTTGTAGAAACCTAAGTTATTTTTGTACTTGTAGGAATTTAATGACAAGTTTGAGTTATGTCTTCTGACATGATTCACTTTTAAGAAAAGTTATGGGAAAGAATATGGAAAGCATTTAATACATTTGCACCAAAATGCAATCTGAGAGGATTTCTGGATTTATATTTTACCTCCATACTGCCCTTTCCCCTATACATGTGCACGTGTGCGCACACACACACACACACACACACACACACTTTGGATCATGCTATATAAACACCATGTTTCAAGAAGAATCAGCATAGAAATCCTGGTCTCCTACAAAGAATATTAGTGGATATTCAAAGCTGTGATTGTATGCTGAAGCAGGACTTTGTCAAAAACAGGTATAGCTGACCCCTGAAAATGAGGGAATTAGGGTTTCTCACTCCCCATGCAGTCAAAAATCAATGTGTAACTTTTGACTCCCTCAAAAACTTAACTACTGATAGCCTACTATTGTTGACCAGGAACCTTACTGATAACATAAAGTCAATTGACAGATATTTTGTATGTATCTGTATATAATACAGTATAATGTATAATGTTATATATTATAGAATACTGTATTTGTACAATAAAATAAACTAGAGAAGAGAAAATGTTAAGAAAATCACAAGGAAGCTAAAACACATCTACAGTCCTGTGCCGTATTTATTGAAAAATATCCACATATAAATGGACCTGTACAGATCAAACCTGTATTGTTTGAGGGTCAACTACATTTTAGTGCTTTAAGGAAAGAAGTAGCATGTTCATTTGGAAGCACATGCTGCAAATCAAAAGCATCTGAATCATCCCTGTACTGTCTCTGTCTGGAAAAATGTTCAAGTTGGATTGATGGAGTGGTATTATGCTGACAAAACACCATTGTATAAGGCATGAACACGTGAGCACAAATGTTGAATTCCAGAAACAGTTCTCACAGCAACAAGACATTTCCCCTGATGGAAACATCTATGAGGGAATTTAGGTCAAGTAAATAGGTTTTGGTTTTTCTAAAGATAAATCATGGTGTTTGGCATAACGGTACCCTATTGGTTTGAGATCAGAAGACTGTGTTTAAATCCTGGTTTTCCTACTTAGGGACTGTCATATTCGACAAGTTTCTTAAACTAAGCCTTAATTTTATCACCTGTACAAAAGATGTAATTCCAGCAACATTGCAAGGGAGGAATTAGGGACCGTGTATGAACTGCTATCAAGTGAGGACTCATGAAATAAGAGCTGTTGTCATTGGTACTGACAGTTTGTAGGACAAAGCCGATGAACTGCAGGTCAGTATTGGGGTTGGAATTACACTGAAGCCTTGGTTGTGGGGAGTGTAACATAAATAGAAAAAAGCTGGGAAAGAAACTTCTGCCTTTGGCCCTTACTTCTATATCCTTGGAATGACAGCGCTCTGCCTGCGTAAAATGGAAGAGATTTGAATTGTAGTTTCTGTAAAGGGAATGGCTTTGTGAAAAGAAGTAGCAGTTTAGAGTCAGGGAGGGAAACTAACACTGACTGATTTCAGTGGTGGCATCACCCTTGGATTTACTCAAGCACTGATTGGAGAGCCTACCCCAGAGCAGAAGGAGCCATCGCATCTATGTTGCATGCACGGCCCTAGGTGCGATGATACACATTTCTCATTTAATTCTCAAGAAGTTCTGAGAGGCAGGTTTTGTAAATCCTACCTCATGGAGATATTTACCCAGAACTGGGATCTGAAGCTAGATACTTTCTATAGGATAGGGAGAGATGGGTACTGTGGATGGCGAACTCACTGATTTTTGTTAATTCAACCACTATTTTGTGTAAACTGTATGCCAGACACTAATACATATGTAAGGGAAAACCAAAATGAACAAATGGATTTGATTGCCTTGTAAAACATAGGTGGTTGCTGTTCTTCTAATTATGACAACAGATTTAGAGGGAGTAGGACGAGTGCTGTCTGCCTGTAGAGGTGGACAGTTTTGGGTTTTATCTCAGCTTCTCTATGCATCAGTTACTATTTCCGCCTCAGTTTTCCCATCTGCAAAATGGAGATAATATAACCTAGTTCATAGTGTGAGCGAATTGAATGCCAGGAGAGAATGTGGCAGTTTACCTCAAGTGGTTCATGGAAGTCCTAGGTAGCATGACAGAGAGGACATGGATCTGACACATCGAACTCAGGGGGTAGGTGTCAGCTTCTAAGGTTTTACTTTCTTTTTTGGCGACTCTTTTATCCTTGAGGAAACATGGAAGGGGTAGGTGGAAGAACAATTTTTCAGTGCAGCATCTGGCAACAGTAAATCAGATTTCCTCAGGGGATAGTTAAAGCCTTTAGAAAGAGGCTTTCTCTTTTAGAGTGTTTAGTAAACTGGAAAGGACAGATGGGGTGAGCAGGATCCTTGTCGGGAACTGCGATATTGTGACTTATAAGAAGTATATATCTGATCATTTAGATGACTAAAATATATTTCTTACATATACTTGGTCTTCATCCACAGTTCCTGGCTCACACACTCCCAAAACCCTTGCAAGTTCCTTAAGTATAGAGAGTGATAAAGATGTCTTTTGTTAATAAGATGATTTTGGAAAGTGTCTAAGGATCTGGGCTGGTTGCCAGTGAAGCCAACCACATTTTTAAGAGGGTTGTCCCTTTCAGTCCTACCCCCATGACCTCGAGCGGGGGAGAGAAGAGGGGCTGGAGGTTGAATCAGTTGCCAGTGGCCAATGATTTAATTGATTAGGCCTATGTAATAAAGCCTCCACAATAACCCAGAAGGACAGGGTTCAGAGAGCTTCCATTTGGTGTACGTTTGGAGATTTGGACAGAGGGGTACACCTGGAGATGGCATGGAAGCTCAGCGTCCTTTCCCCACACCTTGCCCTACCCATCTCTTCCATCTTTCCTGAGTGATAGCCTTTTGTAATAAACCAGTGATCTAGTAAGCAAAATGTTTGAGTTCTGTGAGCTGTTCTAGCAAATTAATCAAAGAGGAGGAGGTCCTGGGAACCTATAATTTATAGCCAGTCCATCAGAAGTATCGGTAACAACCTGGACCTTACAGCTGGTGTCTCAAGGCCAAGGTATGTCAGAGGCATAGGTAACAACCTGGCTTCTGACTGGCGTCAGAAGGTGAGAGTATGGAGTCTTGTAGGACTAAACCCTGAACCTGTGGAATTTGATGCTATCTCTAGGTAGATACTGTCAGACAGAACTGAATTGTAGGACACCCTGTTGGTGTCTAGGCGTTGCTTGGTGTTGGGTGGGAAGCTTCTCTACCCCACCTTCTCTACCCTCCCCACCCCGCACACACTTAGAAATTAGGTCTGGGAACCTAATTTAGAGACAAATACTGTCTCTGCATTTTTCTGATTCCAGAGATTACCCCTGAGCAAGCACCTCATCTTTTGCTTCTCATGGTCTTTCAGGTTCTTACTGCTAAGCCCAAGGCACTCATACCAAGCTGCACCTCTGAGGTCATGTCACTTTTCTCCAAAAATCACTTCCCTTCTGTCGGACTGGCCCCAGGCTGACTTGGAGGACTCCTGCAAACATTTATATATGGCTTTTCAGACACTTGTGATGCCTGGGAATAGAAAGGGAAATGGGGAGATTTGACCCCATAGAAAATCCTAATCAATTAAGGGGGGGGGGGGTCTGAACTTTCTCATGAGACCAGCTTGGCACTATGGTAAAGGAGCGAAAAAGGACAGGCTTCCAGTGTATGGCTGACTGACAGGCAGTTTCCCCTGAATGCTTTGACAGGTATTATAAAGAATATGGTCTCAAAAGAGAGAAAAAGACATTCTCAACAATCCTAAGTAGATTGCAGGCTACAAAGCAGAGCACTGTGTAATTCTGGACCTGCAAGTGTCTGCAGTGAGCCGAGTATTAGCAACACAATGTTTTTAATAAGTGAACCTTACATCTATGAGGAGACATGGGAGGGGCTAGCAAACAAATTCACAGAGAAACATGGGTTGAGACAATGACACACTCATTGTAGTTTTGAAAAGGCAAACCGAAGGGGATCCTGAAAGGTGGTGGTGGTGAGAATTTGTACTTCTCAGGCAGCCAGGGGAACCCCTTTATCTTTCAGTCTCTGAACATCAGGAAGAAGCAAGAAAAAAGGGGCAGCAGTTCTCAGCTACAATGAGGCATAAGTGGCCTGTAATCCAACCTCCAAAAAGCTGCCATGTCCTACCTTTTCTGAGCCTCTTTCCATAAAGGTAAAATAAAGCACTCAAATAGCTTTTGAGGTTTCCTTCAGATTGGCCCCACCAAGAGGAAACTCTCCATTCCTGTGAGGAAGAGTAAGTACAAAATGGCCCCATGAGGTTTAAATTGGCCTTGGTTACCTGCAGATTTTTGAGGTCCTAAAGTGTAAGAATAATACTTATTTAAAGGTTCATGAAAGTTTCAGACGCAAAAGAGGTTATTGCTCTCTCTAAATAAACCTGGGTGTAAGGGAGAAAACGAGTGCTTCAAAAGTGATAAAGTTAGTATTAAGCAAGACAAGTCCATGCAAATGCCAAGATCTCCAGCTCTGCCGCACAGATCAACGCAGGACCCCCCCCCACACACACACAAAGTATACTGGGACTCAGAAAATAATGCTTCTCAGTAAGTGGGTGTCCCTTCCTTCCCTACAGATTGTAATTCCCCTCTTCCCTCCCACTTTCTCATTCTCCACCCTCACGCAGAGATTACTTATAGCCAGGAACCGCAATGCTGGGTCTTGGTTGCTCTGGATTTGTACTGGATTGGCTGCGCCGGAGTGTCTTGGCCAGCCGAGCCAGCGGGGCCGGAGGAGCCAAGGCCCCAGCCTTTGGATTGAAGGAATGAACGTGGGGCAGGTTCGGGACTACCGGTAGAGCTCAGGATCTAGGAGGAGAGCTCCCGGAGCAAGGCCGGTTTTACAAGCTAAGAATGGGTTCCCACAGCAGGCACCTGGGTGGCTCAGTGGGTTAAAGCCACTGCCTTCGGCTTAGGTTATGATCTCAGGGTTGTGGGATTGAGGTTCACATTGGCCTCTTTGCTCAGCAAGGAGCGTGCTTTCTTCTCTTTCTCTGCTTGCCTCTCTGCCTACTTGAGATCTCTCTGTGAAATAAATAAAATATTTTTTTAAAAAAAGATGACTCCTTTAAAAAAAAAAGCCTCTGCCTTCCGCTGGGGTCATGATCTCAGGGTCCTGAGATGGAGGCCCGTATGGGGCTCTTTCCCCAGTAGGGACCCTGGCTCCTTCTGCCTCTCTGTCTACTTGTGATCTTTCTCTGTGTCAAATAAATAAATAAAATCATTTAAAAAAATTTTTAAAAAAGAATGGCTTTTCTGGTAAAGCCCAGTACTTGGATCAGGGGTGGGGCGGGGCTCTGAGAGCTGGAGGCGGGGTTATGGACGAGCTGGGCCGCGCTTTGCGTGGCCGGAGTGAACTTGGGACCCGCAAGGATCTGACACTGCATAGAGCGGGAGAGGCGATCCGGACCGGCGGGGCGGGGTTCTGAGTGGCGAAGCGGGGAGAGATCAAGACTCCAGCGATTGGGCTGTAGAGTGTATGGAGTGAACTTGGAACCCACAAGGGACTGGCATGGGCGGGACTCTGCGCGACAGATCCTGGACAAACAGGGGCGGGTCTGTGCGTGTCCGGGAGGGGAAGATCGGGACCGGCAGGGGAGGGGCTCGGCGTGGTGGAGCTTGGAGGAGTAGGGGCGGGGCTCCGGGTGGCGGGGCGGGGAGAATCGGGATCGGCAAGGGCGGGGCTCTGCGAGGTGAGTCTTGGAAAAGCAGGGAGGGGGACTCCGGGTGGTGGGGCGGGGCGGAACGGCCCCGGCGGAGGGCGGCAGGCGAGGGTGCTCTCGGTGGCGGGGCGGGGCGGGGCGGATCAGGGCGGCCAGGGGCGGGGCTCCGCGCGAAGGGGCGGGCCCGGGAGCCGCGGTGCGGTGCGGGGCTGGGTCTGGGCGTCAGCCCCGCCGTGGCAGGAAGCCGGAAGCAGCCGCGGCCCCAACTCGGGAGACATGGCGGGCGTGAAAGGTATATCAGTGGTCCCCCAGCTCGCTCCCTGGTCCTGTGGTGGGGTGTTGCTTACGTCCCGGGCCAAGCCTGGAGCTGCGCCTTCAGCGTGTGGGCGGGGAACGGCGTTCCCTAGGCCCGCGGTCCTCCCCGCCTCGCGGGAGGGGTGGGGGAGAAGTTTGCTCTCTCCCTTTGCCCCGCGGGCTGCGGGTGCAGTCTCACTGGTCTTCACGTTCTTGCCCGGCTCTCCGAGCCTCTCCCGGCGGAACGGGAGGCGTGCCTTCCTGGGACATCCCGGCAAGCCCAGAGCATCACCTCCCGGCTCCTCACTTCCTCACAGCGGCCCGCCGCCCCCACCTCCGCCGAGTTTTAAAACGGACTGGATTTCAACTTCCTGACGTGTCCACCCTAACGGCTCTCCTCCCTCTTCCTGCAGCTCCGCAGTTTTCCGTTTCCTCCAGAACAGCCATTGTCTCTAGTCTTCACCGCCCCGGGGCTGCTAATCCTCACGGTACCCATGATTTACAGTTGAGCAGAGTTGACTGCAGGCATCGGAAAGGCCCCCAGAAATTCTGTATTTCTCGTAGTTGTGTAGCATAGGTTAGGTGGAATGTTACCGCTGCTTTATTTGGTATTTATCTATGGACGGACAAGAAAGTAGTATTTGCACAGTGTGTTTTTGAATGGGGCGGTTCAAAAGGGGGTACCAAGAACACCGCTTCCCTTATCTGTATGTATGCCTTTAGAGAAATGAAAGTTGGCAGCGGTGGGAGAGGCTATTAGAAAGCTTCCTTTTATTTTGGTGGGAAGCCATTCTTCTAATGTTTGAATAGAATAGTGTAATTTGTTTCTATATTGAAATTACTGCCCTTTTTTGAATTTGTAAGCAGGGATCTTCCCAGTTAATCAACATCTGCTATAAACATGTATAGAGTATATTTGCATGAATGTGTATGCACTCTGAAACTTATGTGAGTATGTGACCTTTCATTGGCAGACGCATTTTATCATTATTTCTGGCAGACTTTTATATCAGTTTAGTAAATATGGTTTACTTGGATGGTGTCCAGTGTGTGACATGTCCATTGAAGCCAATGCAGAAAACAGGTGACAGGTAGTATCCAGTGCTTCACTGTGCAGTTTAGCCATGCTCCCAGACTCTCAAATAATAAAAATGGTTATGTGTGAATTTGTTAGAAATTGTATTGTAGTGAAAAAGAAGATAGACTATGAAATGGAAAAGAACTAAGGGAAAGGAGCATTTTACAGATAGTTCACCTTTTGAGGGACACTCTATGCCTTTAACTTGGGGCAAAAGATACAAGTAATTCTGGGGTGACAGAACTGGAAATTCTATTACTGTTAAAGCGTCCAAGGTGTGCTTAGATAACAGGAGGAGCACTGAGATGATGTTGTGGACTGAATTGTATCCCTCAAAAGAAATGGTCAAGTTCTAACTCCCCAGTACCTGTGAATGTGACCTTATTTGGGAATAGAGTCTTGGCAGATGTTATCAAGTTAAGATGAAACTGGATTAGACTGTGCCCTAATCCAATGACTGGTGTCTTATAAAAAAGGAAATTTGCATATAGAAACATAAGGAGAACACCACATGGAAACAGGCAAAAACTGGAGTAATACAGGTAGATGTCAAGAAGCACCAGATTGCCAGTGAGTACCAGGAGTTAGGAAAAAGCAAGGAAAGACTCTTGCCTTAGAGCCTTCAGAGGAAGCATGGCCCTGCCAACACCTTGATTAGAGACATTAAGCCTCCAGAACTGTGAGAAAATAAACTTCTGTGATTCTAAAGGATCCACTTTGTAGTACTTTGTTAATAGCAGCCCCAGGAAACTAACACAAATGGGATTACCTAACCCTGCACCTGGGAGAAAGAGGACTGCTCTCACAAAAGAGACAATTTTGCATTGAATCTAAAAAGATCTGTAAGGTAAAGACTTACTAAGAATGGAGCAAGGACGAAGTTTTTTCTAACTGAAGAGTGGCTATCAGAGCTGCTGTGAAGAGGCAACTCCATCTCTGTTTGAGATCATTGTCTGCTATGCGGAGAATGGATTGGAAGAGTCATAGGCAGGCAGGTGTGAGATGGGGAGGGTCTGCAGTAGGGCAATAGCAGAAGGTTCGAGAGAAGAGGGTGGACATCTCAGTCCTTTAGAGTTGCTCTAACAAAAATGCCAGAAACTGGATGGCTTAAACAGCAAACATTTATTTCTCAGTCCTGGATCCTGCGAAGTCCAAGATCAAGGTGCCAACAGATTCAGGGTCTGATGAATGTCTGCTTTCTCATTCATAGACAGCCGTCCTTGCATGGCAGAGTGCAAGGGATCACTGGAGTCCCATTTATGAGGGTTCTAATCCCATCCATGAGGGTCCTCCTAGAAGCTTTAAATACCATCACTTTGGCACTAGGATTTAACATGCATCTGGGGAGAGGGCACTCATTCAGTCCACAGCAGTAGGTTTGAGTGACATCTGGGAGATTGAGTCACCTTGCATTGCTGATTTATCTTAAGAGTGTGATGATAGTGTTGGTCTTTCAAGATAGAACTTAAAGCAGCACCTGGGTGGCTCAGTCGGTTAAGTGGCTGCCTTCTGCTCAGGTCATGATCCCAGGATGCTGGAATTGAGCCCCCACATTGGGCTCCCTGCTCTGTGGGGAACCTGCTTCTCCCTCTTCCTCTGCCTGTTGCTCCCCCTGTTTGTACTTTCTCTCTGTCAAACAAATAAAGCTTAAAAAAAGAAAAGATAGAATTTAAAGGGAAGAAGTGCGTTTGGAAGGAGAGGATGGGAAGTTTCAGTGTTATACATGTTGAATTTGAGGTCCTTGCTGGCTACCCAGGGAGAAAAGTCCAGAGTGGAGTAGGAGGTGCAGGCCAAGTTTTAGGACCTGTTCTGAGCTGCAGCACCATATGTGTGGCTGGGCCCTGGACCAGGGAGCTTTGTATTGAATGCAGTGTCTCGCAGAAGCGTACAGTGGAAAGAAATGAGGTTGGATTCCTGGTTAGGTCCAACTTTAAAAGATGGCAGAGGATGTGGTTCCCGAAGAAAGAAAAAAAGAGAATCAGCTGGAGGTACATTTGTGACTCTTGAGAGATCGGTGTCACAGAACAGAAAGAAGACATCTGTGGTTCCTAACTTTGAAAGGTCTCCTGCAGGAGGGAGTGATGAAGATGGTCAGGCATCGGGAGGGGACATTACCAACCAGGGAAAAAACCATCGGTAAAAAACTGGTAAAAAACCAGTATGTGAAAAGTTAATTTTTTTAAAAAAAGATTTTTATTTATTTGAGAGAGTGCAGTGCAAGAGAGAGAGAGCAACCACGAAGTTGTGAGGGGCAGATGGAGAGGGAGAAGCAGGCTCCCCACGGAGCTGGGAGCCACATGTGGGGCTTAATCCCCAGCACCCCGAGATCATGACCTAAGCCAAAGGCAGACGCTGAACCAGTTGAGCTACCCAGGTACCCTGAAAAATTAATTTTGTAAATTTTTCTTTAAAAAGTGACATATACTACATGGGAAAATATAAAAATTAAAATTGACAGCTCTTCCTTGTCTCCTAATGTCTATACTTGGAGATGTTTTTAAAAAGCACCTTGGCGGGGCGCCTGGGTGGCTCAGTTGGTTGGGCGACTGCCTTCGGCTCAGGTCATGATCCCGGAGACCCGGGATCAAGTCCCACATCGGGCTCCCTGCTCAGCAGGAGGCCTGCTTCTCCCTCTCTCACTCCCCCTGCTTGTGTTCCCTCTCTGGCTGTGTTTCTCTCTGTCAAATAAATAAAATATTTTAAAAAAATAAAATAAAAAGCACCTTGGCATCTTCCTATAAAACAGTCTCCTCAAATCTCTTAAAGTAAAAGGAAGCAATCAGAATGTTTATTAAGTTACTGAATTATTTTGAGCATTATAGATTTTGTCAGAAGAAAATTTGGCCAACCTTTGTCCTGTGCTTTGGGTTTATCCCTTCAGCAAAGAGCGTTGCTCAAATGAGCAGGTATCTTTGTCAGGCAACATTTATTCATGGAGCACCTCCTTTGGCCAGGCACTTCACAGAGATTAGCTCCTTTACTTCCCATCAGTTCCATGATAAGGTGGCACCATTATTCCCATTTCACAGGTGAGAAATCAGATTGAAAGAGGTTCAGTTTCTCTCCAAGGTCACACAGCCAGTTGGAAGTGTTAAGATTTGAACCCCTGTTGGTGACTCAGAGCTCGAGATTTTTTATTTTTTATTTTTATTTTTTAAAAGATTTTATTTTATTTATTTGACAGAGAGAAACACAGCCAGAGAGGGAATACAAGCAAGGGGAGTTAGAGAGGGAGAAGCAGGCTTCCGCTGAGCAGGGAGCCCGATGTGGGGCTCGATCCCAGGTCTCCAGGATCATGACCTGAGCTGAAGGCAGTCGCCCAACCAACTGAGCCACCCAGGCGCCCCAGAGCTTGAGATTTTTTTAACAGCCCTGGTACTCTGTCTCCCACTCAGCAGCGTGACAAGGACAAATAGGTCCCTACCCCCCTCAGAGATCAGTGTTGAACAGACGCAGGGGGTAAATATTTTATTCAGTGGATACTAGATAGGAATCATTTTCTATGAAGACATGAAAGCAATCTTCACATGCTTGGAAGTACTGTGGTTGGGGGAGGCAAAATGATCTAAGGGTATGTATACTGTATGTATATTAGAGTAAGGCAGTTTTGGATATCATTTAAAGAAAGGATTTTCAGCAGTTGGATACTGTCAGGAGGAGATGATCTGTCTCTGGTGGCAGTGAGTTCCCTTTACTGGAGTTGTGCAGACATGCTGTCTGGCCTCTGGTGATGAATAGAGGGTTGGGAAGTGCTTGATAGCTTTCTCACCTAATGACTGTGAAGTGGTGGGCATAGGCAAGTCATTTGCCAGTCAGTTGTGATACCAACTAATGAAATAAGTAAATCACTATCTTTGCTTAAATTGGGGACCTTTTAATTCTTTTTTGAGAGCTTGTTTGGAGGTTCTAGCAGGGGAGTGCAGCTACTCGTATACCCTTGCCCGAATAATGGTCCCCTCCTCTGTCTGGGAAGGTTGTCCTCTTGACTGAGTGGGTGCAGCTTCCGGAGGAGGGACGCATATGGAGCGGTGAGGGAGGAAGGGGCTTCCGCTGAGCAGGGAGCCCGATGTGGGGCTTCCGCTGAGCAGGGAGCCCGATGTGGGGCTCGATCCCGGGTCTAGCCAGCCAGAGCAGCCAAACAACCCTGGTGATCAGTGGGATGGGTGACAGATGTTGCCGCCACATCGCCCTCACATCCTTTTAATTCGTTCTTTAACTGAATGTTTTTATTGAGTTCTGTATCACATACCATAAAATTAACCCTTTTTAATGTGTAAAATTGGGGGCACCTGGGTGGCTCAGGTCGGTTAAGCATCTGCCTTCCGGTTTAGGGCTTACACCATGACTGACTCTCCATTCAGTGGGAAGCCTGCTTCTCCCTCTGCCTCTGCCTGTCACGCCCCCTACTTGTGCATGCTCTCTCTCTCTCTCTCTCCCTCTCTCTCTCTCTCTGTGTCAAATAAATAAATAAAATCTTTAAAAAATTAGGTGTAAAAGTCTGTGGTTTTTAGTATATTCACAAAGATGTGCAATCGTCCCTACTAGTTAATTCTAGAACACTTCATCACCCGCAGAAGAAACCCCGTACCCATTAGTAGGCACTCCTTATTCCTCCTCTCCGTCTTAGGCCCTGGCACCTCCTGATCTGGGATCTTTAACTCTTGGTTTTATTTTTCACAGCTCTCGTGGCATTATCCTTCAGTGGGGCCATTGGGCTGACTTTTCTTATGCTGGGATGTGCCTTAGAGGATTATGGGTAAGTTACCATCTTAAAAAGAACTATTCTTGTTTTTGTGCCTTTGTCACCCTTAGTATGAGAGTTAACAAGTTTGGTCACTGTAGCACCAAGCTCCCACCAATGAGTTAGTGAAGTCTAGATCCCCTCACAGGACAGTTGTATTTGTATTACAGAGAGAAAAGCTCTTTTTAAACTTGACATATTCATTTAGTAAGCATCAACTGAGCACCTACTCTGGACCAGCTGGGAGGCAAGAATGAAGAGACACAGTCCTGTCCTCAAGGATCTCACAGTTCCAGTTGTGCCTGGGAGGCAGGCAGGCGACAATCCAGCTGATCTGTAGTGGAGTTGAGTGCAAAGGACCCTGAATGCTTTGAGAAGGCGAATTTGAGTCTCCCTGGAAGAGTCGGGGAGGGCTGCAAAGAAGCAGTGCTCTTTAAGCCGAGATGCGGTACCTGAATAAGTTTGTGGGACTGATGAGTTAGGGGAGGGCATTCCACGCGGAGGGGACATTCAACAAAATTTCTGTCTTCAGCAGCTGTTGGTCAGGTGCTTGCATGTACCAGCCACCATTATGGGAACAGAGGATTAAGGAGTAAGAGCACCAAGGCCCTGCTCTCTTAGAGTATGTATTTCAGACGGGGGAGACACACAATAAATAGATTCAAAAATGTCCATTCTATCAGTGGTAGAAATGCTATAAAGAATAAAGGCTAAGGGCACAGACACCCGGGAGAGAGTGGTCAGGGCAGGCCTCTCGGAGAGGGTGCCGTGTGAGCAGAAATGGAAAGGACATAAGGAAGCAGGCCAAGCAAATAACTGGGGAAAGAGGACTTTGGGCAGTAGGAGAGTACTATGCTGAGGCTCACAGACTTGAGAGCATATAGACTGTTGAGGAAACCACATGTGGTTCATTGTGGTTGAGCACAGAGTACAGCTGGGGTGGGCAGACGAAGGGTTGGTCAAGGATGTATGCCATGTAAAGGAGGTGAGATTTTATACTTCAGGCACTAGGAGCTGGGGAAATATCTCGAGAATAGGTTTAGAGGATGAGGGGGCTTATGTTTTAAGAAGGACAGTCTGGTCCGAATGTGAGCAGGGGTAGCACGGTGCTGAGAGTGCAGTCAGGGCAAGTAGAGGGAGCTACTCAGAAATCAAGCAAAATGTAGGGCCCTGGCAGTAGCAATGGAAAGAAAGGGAGGCGAGAGATCCAGGTTGGCTGAACTAACAAGTTTTGTTAACTGATGTCAGGGTTCAGCAAGGGGCAAGGGTTTGGGGATGCCTCCCAGGTGATTGCCTTGAGCAACTAACTACATGAAAGATGATGGAACTGACTTAAACCAGCTGGAGCAAGTAGGTAGGACACTGATGAGTTCAAATTTCTCACGCCCAGGGCGCCTAAGTGGCTCAGTCTGTTGGGCGTCTGCCTTCGGCTCAGGTCATGATCCCAGGGTCCTGGGATTGAGCCCACGTTGGGCTTCCTGCTCAGAGGGGAGCCTCCTGCTTCCTCTTCCTCTGCTCCTCCCCCCACTTGTGCTCTCTTGCTCGTTTTCTCTCTAATAAATAAATCTTTAAAAACAAAAACAAAACCTCTAACCCCAGTCCTGGTCAGCTGTCACAGACATTGTGTATACATGGGAGGGAGCCAGTTATAAGCAACAACTAACATTCATCCAGAGCATTTGCAGCTATTACCTGAGTCTAGCTTTAAAGATGTAAGTTACCCTCATTTCCAGCTGGGAAACCGAAGCCCAGTGTGGTTGAAGACTTAACCCAAATCGCAGAGCCTTAAGTGACTCATGTTCAGACTGGACTCGTTCTGAATCGTTTGACCATTATTCTGTAACCAACTCTAAATCCAGGTGTTTTAATTCTCTGTGATCTCTATAAGGTTAAAAAAAAAACAAAAGGAGCCATTATTGCTACGACAAAGAAATTTGTTTTCTATCTTAATGATTGTAACCCAGGATTATCGTCTAACTTAGGAGTCAGCAAACTGACACACAGGCCAGACATGGTCTGATGTGTATTTCTGTAACTAACATTTTATCAGAACTCAGTGACGCTCACTTATGTACTATCTCTGGCTACTTTTATACTTCGGACAGAATAGTTGAGAGAGAGGGCTTGCAGCTTGCAAAGTCTAAAATATTTACTCTCGGTCTTTCCAGAAAAGGCTTGCCAATCTCTGGCCTACATGTTTTCTGAATAGTTAACATTTAATATTTAAATTCTGTGCATAAACAGGGTTGCTTCCATATTACCACTTCTTGTAGTTGAATATTGATGGCTTACTGTGAATGGGAACATAGCCTCCTACGTTGTTTTACAGAGAACTCTCACTGTGTTTTAGGAAGAATTAAGAGCTCCTGCCTGTGGCCATGTCACAGACTTCTCTCTGTACCTCCGTCTCCTCACTGGTAAAACGAGGACTTTGGACTAGAGAGTCTCAATAGGCCCTTTCACCGATAACTGTTCGGTGATTCTTGAAACACATAAAAATCCCTATAATTTGAAGTAAGGAGTTAGAATTCAGGGTTTACATCCTGAGTTCTCTTGATAAAGGGCCCTTTTGCTTCTTGCTTTCTGGTTACCATCCTGCACTCCTAGATCTGTGGCTGCAATAAGCTTTCATTACAGCGTAACTTTGCCACAACTTCTGCTTGAGGTGCTGGTCTCAGGGTGGATCTGTATTGTGGTCCCGTGTGTGTCTGTGATGTGGGTATATAAATGTGAGTAGAGACTCTACTTTTTTTCTGTTATAGAATGAAGCATAATAAAGATCTACCTGATGGAGAAACATATTTTTGAAGTAGTTATAGAGAAAATGTAATTGAAAAGCAGATGGCAGTTTTTAAATAAGGCAAAACATTACAGTATTGTCACCTCTTATAATAAAGGCTACCTAAACTTTTTGCTAGTGAGCATATTTAATTTTATAACTTTCATACTTAAAATTCATTTTGTTCAGTAAATATTAATGGAATACCTCATTCTAGGTTGTGGAGATAAATGGTGATTGATTAAGACAAATTAGATTCTTGTTCTCATAACAAGGAAATATCAAATAGGGATAAGTGCTGTGCAAAAAGTTAAGAGGGTGATGTGCTTAAAGATAAATTGAAGTATATAAAATGAATGGTCAGTTTTATTTCACATAGCATGATATCCTCTGTGTCCATCCATGTCATCACAAATGCAAGATCTTATTCTTTTTTATGGCTGAGTAATATTCGTGTGTGTGTGTGTGTGTGTGTGTGTGTGTGTGTCTCATATCTTCTCTATCCCTTCATCTGTTGATGGACTTTTGAGTTACTTCTGTATCCTGACTATTGTAAATAATACGGCAGTGAACGTAGGTATGCATATTTTTCACATTAGTGTGTTTTTTGTTGTTGTTGTTTTTGGTTTCTTTGGGTAAATACCCAGAGTTACTAGATCATATGGTAACTCTAATTTTTTTGAGGAACCTCCATACCAATTTGCATTCCTATTAACATGCACAAGGGTTCCCTTTTCTCCACATTCTTGCCAATACTTGTTATGTCTTCTTGATACTAGCCATTTTGACAGGTGTAAGGTAATATCATTGTGGTTTTGATTTGCATTTCCCTGATGTTGAGTGATGTTAAGCATCTTTTCGTGTGTCTGTTGGCCATCTGTATTTCTTCTTTGGAAAAATATCTGTTCAGATCCTCTACTCTTTTTAAATAGGATTACTTGGGGGGTTTTTTTGGTGTTGAGTTGCATCAGCTCTTTATATATTTAGGATATTAACATCTGACTGGATATGTATTTTGCGGATATCTTCTCCCATTCAGTAGGTTACCTTTTCATTTTATTAATGGTTTCCTTTGGTACGCAAAAGCTTTTTATTTTAATGTAGTCAAGTAGTTTAATTTTACTTTTGTTTCCCCTTGCCTGTGGAGACTTTATCTAGGAAAATGTTGCTAAGGCTGATGTCAGAGATTATTGCCTGTGTTTTCTTCTAGGAGTTTTATGGTTTCAGGTCTCACTTTTAGGTCTTTAATCCATTTTGAGTTTATTTTTATATATGATAAAAGAAAGTGGTCCAGTTTCATTCATTTGCATGTAGGTGTCCCACCATTTATTGAAGAGAACAAATTGACAATTGGGTTGGGAGTTGGAGGGATGGGCAGAATGGGTGAAGAGCAATGGGAGAAGTAGACTTCCAGTTATGGAATTAATAAGTCATGGGGTTAAAAGACACAGCATAGTGAATATAGTCAGTGGTACCATAATAGCAGTGTACGGAGACAGGTGGTAGCAACCCTTGTGAACACAGCATGGTGTGTAGACTTGTTGAATCACTGTGCTGTACACCTGAAAACTAATGTAACATTGTGTGTCAACTGTACTTCAATAAAAAATAACAAAAAAATAAAATTGAAATAATCAGGAAGAGCCACTTTTAGAAAGGAAGTGAATCAGTTTAGATTACATAAGAAGGAGCCATCCAATGAGAAGAAGGGGAGGGGAGCATTCCAAGCAGAGGACACGGCTAGTGCAGAAATAGCCTTAAGATAAGGATGAGCTGAGTGTTCAAGGAACAGAAAAAAGGCTGGTGTGGCTACTGAGTGAATGAAGAGAAGATGGCACAAAATGAAGGGATCATGTAAAGTTTTTTAGGCCAGGGCAAGGAATCTGGGTTTTTCTAAGCCATTGATGGGTTTCCAACATGCAAAAAGAAATTACAGCTCAGTAATAACAGAAAACTATTAATAAAGATTCTAGATTACATGTTGTGTAGTTCTTTTTTAACACCATGTAAATATCTACATATTAATGGACTAATAATTTTTTATCATCACATTTTATCTATTCCTGGTGTAAATCATCTCATGTACGAGTACTGACAATTAAATGAATGATTGTTTGACCCAGACTTTGACGCTAATTCTGACTTTGAAGTGGCAGCGTGTCTTTAAAATGTAACCATAACTTTTCTTTTTGCGTTTCTTGTTTCTTCCGGGTCCACCTGACAGCATTTACTGGCCCTTGTTTGTCCTGATATTTCACGTCATCTCTCCCATCCCCCACTTCATTGCCAAAAGAGCAACTTACGACTCCGACGCCACAAGTAGTGCCTGCCGGGAGCTGGCATATTTTTTCACTACTGGAATCGTTGTCTCTGCCTTTGGATTTCCTGTTATTCTTGCCCGTGTGTCCGTGGTAAGTTTTGTCGCATTGTTTTGCCTGGTTGTTGCTGAAGTTGAAGTTGTCACTTCAAAGGCCTGTGACCAGAACATCAATTTCATTTCCAGGAGCTCAGGCTTAATACTCAAATCCAGACGTGGTGGTTTTAGTTGCACTCTTCCATTTTAGATCTCTCTATTGGTGGCTTGGCCATGTTTGCGAATGCTCTCTTTGTTTCTCTCTCAACTTTTAACCAGACCGTGTGATTTCTTGCTTTTTTGACTTTAAGCTATTTTCTGGAATTGTGCTTAAGTCCTTGCCGCTTGGGGCAATCCACTGAGGCTATGATACTGTGCTCTTCGGTTCCAAAGTGAACATCACACCAGATTCTTCTCTGGCAGATACGATCATGGACATAATTTTCAACCCAAATGGTTGGCATATTTTGAGGGACAACTGCATGGCCTGTAGAAGAATGATAAGACGTCCTCTTCACATTTAACATAAAATTTTTCTTTTTATCTCCAAAACACATATTGTGGGTATAATTTATTCACTTCTTGGACGTTCACTGCCTTTCGTCCTACTTGCTCTTATTCCCCCTCACTACATACTGTTTCAATTTCATGAAACTCTTATTTGGGGCGTTGGATATCTTAACTTGGGGCATTGAATCTTTGGAACATCTGCTATTTGTAAGATACTAGGAATAAGAGCCAGATATTGTCTTTGTTCCAGAGAGCACAGAAACTAGCCTGATGGGTAAGTACACTATAAATGTATTATGTGTGATAATTGAAACATGATCACAACACCCTAGAAGCACCAGGAAGAGAGAAATTCCAACTGGCATTTGACGAAGGCCTCTAAGGATAAATAAGGTTTTGATTAAAGTAGGGAAGGCTGTTATATGGAATGGCACCCAAGTGTGAAAAGGCAGTGTGTGGTATAAAGAACAGTTCAGTATGTTGGAGCCAAGAGGCTGTGGTTGAGATGGAGGCTAGAAAGGCTGGTAAAGCCCAGTTGGGCGGCTCCTGAATGCCATGCCAGTTTGAACTCTGTCTAGATAATGGAGAAACGTTCAAGGTTTTTGAATGCAAAATCACCGCCACCTTATTCTTCATGCACCTTAGACTAGTGCTTCTTATGTTTGGCTGTAAGGATTTCTGTTTTATGCATCATGTTTTATGAAGAACCCCTTTTACTGGTGTTTTCTTTCTATGGGATAAATTAAAACAAAGAATGCCCACTAGAGGGTACTCTCATTCCCTCCTGTGCCTCTGTAGAACCTTCTGCCAAGCCTGCCAAGCCGGAAAGCAGTTTTCATTTGTATGCAGATTATTATTTAAGGCTTAAAAAAGAAACAGACCAATCCATAATTCTCCAGTTCCTATTTTCATGAAAGAAGACAGTGGATATAGAACTTTTAGTACCCAGTGTTATAATTGGACCCTTTGTATTCTGGCTGCTTGTATTTTACTTAAGGTAATCATCGTCTACTGAAAACATGATGAGAAATATGTCTAATGGGGAAAATGATAAGGATGCTACAGACTTAATCAATCAGGCCTCACGAAGTAATTAGGCTAATTACTGAATAGTTCACTGTCTCCCGCCTGTTACATTATTAAGCCTTTTAGCGGTTTTATGTAATGTTTCATTGGATGATTCTAATGCAGAAAATAACAGACTTTCAAAGAATGCAGTATGAAGAAAGTAAAGATTTAATCCTCTTTTCTTGTGTTTCAGATCAAATGGGGAGCCTGTGGCCTTGTGCTGGCAGGCAATGCAGTCATTTTCCTTACAATTCAAGGATTTTTCCTTGTATTTGGAAGAGGAGATGATTTTAGCTGGGAGCAGTGGTAGCACTTTATTCTGATAAAATGCATTTTATTTCCTAGAAGTCATACTATATGTATTTGTGTGCACATGTGGCCTTTTACTATGAAATTTCATACGCTGTTTTTTTTTAATGCCTTTATATCATGTTCATTGTAAGGACTTACATGAGAAAAAGATGCATTGTATTTCCAGCCAACAGACCTCTCCATTTACTCAAGTTGAAATATGTTATTTGTTCGGCTGTTCGTATAGTCATGGTGCTCTGAGAAAATACACGAACACAGTCTTGTAGCTGGCTGCTCACGCGCCATGTGCTTGGGTGGGCAGATAACACCAGGCGAGTCTCCTTTTCTACCCAGCACTTCCAAGATGTACTTGCGACGCAGAAAGATGGAGTGGCTCCCTCCTTGTGTTGTAGATCCTTGCTTCTCAAAGTGCCGTCCGGGTCCAGTCCATACAGCACCGGCCTCTCCTAGGAGCCAGCATGTCCAGGCCCACTAGGGGCCCAGCGCATTTTGGAGGAGATCCCAAGTGAATGGTCTGCACATGCAAGTACGATAAGTGCCGTCACAGAGGAATAATTGTCACATCTAGCGTCCTTGTCTTCCCTTTGGCTGAACCACTTAACCTCTCTGGGCATTAGCGGCTCATTTGTAAGAATTGTTTCGCCTGCCTTCATGTTGAGGACTAGCTCCGGGTCTCTTTGGTATTTGTGAAACGTCCAAACCGATAATATTGTTTCTCACGTTTGTGGAATGGTTCTCCGTAGGGAGTGGCGGTGTCTTCACACGGTCTGAAATGCAGTGGCTACTTGCACAGTGCCGGGGAACAGAATCACCCCAGAGCCCTACTGGGACACCCCGAGGGAGGCCAGGCTGGCAGCAGTCCCTGCCTTAGCACAGTGGGCAAGAGCAGATAGGTAGTACTGTTGGATTTCCCTTTATAATCACACACTTCTCCCTGGCTCTTCTGTGATTGTGATGCTCCCCAGCTCCGCCCCCCCCCCCCCCTCCCGCCCAAAAACACACACTCCCAGTGGTTCTGACTTGCCCTTACTTCCTCCTGGCTCTGCCTCTTCCTCTCTGTAGAGCCATAGAGCCAGGTAAGCAGGCAGAGGGTGAGCTGCTTAATTTTCTTTACATGTTGATGTACTTACTGTCTTTCATGCCTTGTAGGTCTTTTTATGTGTATATATATATACACACACACACACATACATAAGACACCTTATGCCACTTTTAAATGAATCATTGGGAATACGTGTCACGCTGGCTCCTCTAATCAGTTTTTCTAGCTCAGCTTTTTGTCTAAGGTCTGTTGAGAAAGGGAAATATGGTGAGGATATAGTGACTTCAGAGCATTGTTAATGTGTGATAACTGATACACACTTAAAACAGTGAAATTTTGAAATTTGGGATCTGAGGAATTAGTATATATTTTCACATTCTGGAGTGATCTGGGACCAGGAGAAGAGAATGGTGATACCTAAAAAGGACAATGTGCAGTTATATTCTGGGCTCGTGCTTGATTTTATGTTTTCAAAGTTCTGTGTACATACAGAATTGTTGATGTTACTTCCAGTATTTACACTAGAAAAATTATATAGACACTTTATAATTTTAACCAGCATTTTAGTAATATTTACTTACACTTTATTGTAATAAATCTCTCTTTTAACACAAAAGAAAGTTTAATTTCAAAAGTCTTTATTCTGATGTAGCCTTGCTTAAAAGATAAAAAAAATGAGAATCCCTTGGTGTTCAGAAATGGGCAGTTTGAGCAATAACCTGTCCCGCCATATAGTGATAGCAATAAATTTGAATATACCACTTTGACTGTCTTGTTGGCTTATAGTAGTGTTCCTTTCCCTAAGTGGAAATAGTGTTTAATTTATACTCTGCTTTTGTAAAAGTATCTCTGTTACTTCCACATACTTCAAATAACCAAGGTAGCCTTATTATGTAGCCCTCAAGCATTGCCTCTTGATTGTATCTCCAGAATGATATAAAGTACTTGCATAGAGAATGTTTGTTGCTATTCCCTAATAGTAGAATGGGTTTATTGAAGTAATAGATTGTTGAATTTGCTCTGTGTCTGAAAACGAACATTTATTCTTAGTGCTTAAGTGTCAATTAAGTAATAAATGTTGATAGGAAGTATTGCCGTGTATGAATGTACAGAAGTTTCCTTTTGATGATACCAATATTGGGCATTTTTTTTTTTCCTTATAAAAGGTTCACTTTTTTTTTTTTCCCTCTAAGCCTTAGAAAATACTTTGGAGATTCAGAGCACATTGATGATATTCTAAAACTGAGAATACACATAAAGAATTGCTCACAAGTAAGTAATCTTGTGAAGGGATTCTCAGTCATGTTCCAGACAACTGGCTTATAGGTGGACTTTGAAACACTTTGCCGTGGAAAGTGGGAGATTGGTGATTGAGTTCCCAGGCCGGGCCTTCTGAGGCAGACTAACTCCTCATGTCTTTGATTTCTAATGCTCAGGGTACCTGCCTGAGTTTCGGGGCTCGGAAGCAGGGTAGCACAAACAGGGTGGAGAAAGGAAAGTTTCACTTTACCGCCTCTTTTTGTAAGAACACAGGTCTTTCTTCCATTTTTGCAGCATTCCCAAGCCCTAATGCCCCTGGGGTCCAGGTACTTTCCTCTGAGTTTTGCTGGCTTTCTCCGATGCCCACATCACCCAGCTCTCTGCACCTACCCCGTCAATTGTCTTGGTATGGCTGACACCGTGCAGTGCTGGTCACACTCCTTCCCAGAAAGAAAGGATGACTTGTGATCCTCCCCCCGCCTCACCTGGAACTCTTTCTAGTGGCCCGCAGCACACCCAACACCCTGTACTTTCCAGCTGTGCTGCAGCTGCATTTTTATAGGAGAGTGCCTTGGAGCCCAGTGGCTCATTCATAGAAAATGGCAGAGTTTCAAAGTAAAGTGGAAAATGCATTCCAGCAGTTTATAGAAGGAGCATAATATTTGGGTTAGGGGCAATCCTCTCATCGCTTATCCTTTCCTCCTGGTGAGTTCTCAGCTGGTTGTACATTTCATGGTTGTTTCTTTTCCTCCACTTAGGGACCCACAGATTTTTCTTAGTGTCCTTAAGAAGTCTTTGCCTCTGAGGTATTCCCTTGTTGAAGACCCTTCTAGAGGCTGAAACATTTCATTAAGTTAATAACGTTTCTTATGCTCTCAGGGAAATGCTTAGGAGATGTCACAAAAATGTGCCCTTTTCCAAGCTGGCAAAAAATTCAGATTTTGCACCATAATTTAACCAGATTTTTATGAGGATGCTAGCATTTTCCAGGCATAGTAATTAGTTCATAACTGGGAACTGTTATTTCTGTAAATGGATATAAGTTGTATGTTTTAAACTTTTTCCCCCCGTGCTGCCTCATGAAGTACCTTATTTGCAAAAATCCCAGTGTATAATAGCTCAAGAATTACAACCTGTTTTGTGGTGGCCGTGCTTCTGGAATAGAGCCAGTGAAACATGTAACCCAGAACATGAGGTTCAGATCTCCAAGACTGCTTTAGAAGGAATTATATATGTATGATGAGAATGATTACTTTTGAAATAAAATGTGTCATTTATACTTTAACAAAGACTTAGTGTATGTTATTAAACTAAAATGTTTAAGTTCAACAGATTATTATTCCCAGTGTTTTTGTTTGGGTAATCTTAACATGACTGTGACCAGTTTTGAGCCTGTACTTACTGTAGTTGAAGAGAAGCAGTCCAAGGATATGTGCAGACTGGAAGGAATCCGGTTCCTAATTAACACTCGCGTGGCTTGAGAAGGGTGTCGGGCCGTGGTTCATCAGTAATGGCTATATTGGAAAAGGGAGAAAAGTTGTCACTTTAAAAAACTGCTGTACATACTCTTAAGGAGTCTTTTTTTAAAAAAATTAACATATAATGTATTTGTTTCAGGGGTACAGGTCTGTGATTTATCAGTCTTACACAATTCATAGCACCCACTGTTGCATGTACCCTCCCCTGTGTCTATCCGCCAGCCACCCCATTCTTTCCCTTTCCCCACCAGCAACCCTCAGTTTGTTTCCTGAGATTGAGTCTCTTATGGTTTGTCTCCCTCCCTGGTTTCATCTTATTTCATTTTTTCCTCTCTTCCCATAAGATCCTCCGACTTGTTTCTCAAATTCCACATATCAGTGAGATCATATGATAATTATCTTTCTCTGATTGACTTATTTCACTTAGCATAATAGCCCCTAGTTCCATCTCGTTGTTGCAGATGGCAAGATTTCGGGGGGGTTTGATGGCTGCATAATATTCCATTGTATATACACCACATCTTCTTTATCCATTCATCTGTTGATAGACACCTAGGCTCTTCCCATAGTTTGGCTGTTGTGGGCATTGCTGCTATCAACATTGGGGTGCACATGCCCTTTCGGATCACTGCATTTGTATCTTTAGGCTAAATACCCATTAGTGAGATTGCTGGGTCGTAGGGTAGCTCAGTTTTCAACAAAGAGGCTTTTTGTGCACTACAGAAGAGAACGAACTAATGCAAAATACTACTTAACGAGAATATGTCCTCTGCATGCCTGAAACATCTGGGGAAGATCTGCTGACTTACGGGTGGATTTAGGCAGCTATTCAGTACAAAGAAGTGGAGCTATTTCTTTGTGTTGCCAACTAAGTGTAAAGTTAAAGTTATAGTAGAAATTTAATAATATCAACATAACCATAAAATGCCTAAAAGAAAAAAACAGTTCACAAGGAAACTTCTCCGGTCCAGGAGTTTGTACATAGTGCATTTTCCTATAGAAAGCACTTTGGATGCATTGAGATTCCCCCTCTGGGACTGAGAATAGATGTGCCTGGAGAAATCATATACCTGATATTTATACAGCATCTCCTGTTTTGAGATTTAAAACAACAATAACAACAAACTTCCCATTTTTTTTTGTTTTTTGTTGGCTATTGTGAATTAAAAAGTCTTGTCCACTCATGACTGAGAAGTTATTTTCTCCTTTGTGCTTCCTCAAGTGGCTGTTAAAAATTTCCGCTGAAGTTATCTGTTTCTTGTTTTTGCAGAAAGAAGTAGAAAACATCTGGGGTTTTTTGTTGTTGTTTTAAGAAATAAAGGTTTTGAAGAATTTAAATTTCAGGACTTTCCCTACAGTTTTTTTAAAAGTGCAACTTTGTAGAAAATGAATTCCAGTTCTGTTTAACTTCCCTCTAGTCATCAGGCATAGGGCAAAATTACTAGATGACCACTTTGAAGTAATTATTCATATTTGGTATTGGGCATATAGACAAAGTGGTCCTAATCTTGAGATTATACATTTGGAGAAGAATATACTTGAATTCTGCACAGTATGTCTTTATTGTTGATAACCTTGTAATCACAGCTGGATAAGTGTAGCTGTTTCACACACTTTCAAATTAATTATTAGAGATTATTAAATCAAAAGTTGTGCCTTTATTTTTTTTATCCTCAGTATAACTCTAAACCATCAATTCAACCTAGCTGGATAATTATTTTACATAATAATTAAAATAATTAATGCACCTATGTCTCTGCAGTTGAGAAACACATTTTATCACCATATTCTGTATCAGCATTTATCTCCTCTTTTTCTATAGCTTAGCAGTAGGGAAGTTGAAGGTTGTGGGGCAGATACACAGGCTGGTTTTGAAGATGGGACCGTAAGATACGTCAGTGAGAGATGAATGCAAGGTGTCAGTCACATAAAACATTTTTGAGGGCTAATTAGTGGCATTAGAAGCTGCAGGATCAATACACTTCTCAGATTTAATTTGGAGGTTAGTTAATAGAAAAAAATATCTATGTATCTCCTATGTTAAGGAGTAAACTTCATTTATTCAACAAAAACCTATTCTCTGCATCTATACTCTCTGACTCGGTGATCTCATGCTGTGCTGTAGCTTTAAATAACTTTTGTAGGCAGCTGGCACACGTTTTTATCTCCAGCCCAGATGTCTCTAAACCCCAGAGTTGTATATCCAACTGCCAACATAATCTCTCCACTCTGATGCCTGATAGGCGTCTCAAACTCAGCGCGTCCCAGATCAAACTACTAATGCTCTGGTTCCCATTTCTCAGAACAAAGGACTTGGAAGTGTTTCAGAACTTATTACTGCATAACCCCCCTGCAATCTATCAGGAAATCTTGTCATTTTTGGCCTCAGAATATATCCAGAATCAAAACCTTTGTCATACCGCCGCCGCTGGCATTGTGGTTCCAGGACACTAGCCTGTCCTGCCTGGCTTCTTGCTCTCACCTACTCACTGCTAGTTTCCCTGCCTGTTTTTTCCTACAGATGAGTCTCAGCACAGCAGTCAGGGTGAGCCTGGGAAATCAGATCTCGTCAATCCTTGGCCCCAGTGGCTTCCCATGTCGCTTTAATAATAAAAAGAGACAATCCAGTTTTAAAAAGTGAACAAAGGATCTGAATAGGCATTTCTCCAAAGACATGTCAGTGGCTAATGGATGCACAAAAAAATTGCTCAACATCATGAGACTTTGGAAATACAAATCATATCACGTTTCCCTAGGATGGCTAAAATAAAAAGACAAACAATAACAAGTATTGGCAAAGATAGGGAAAAATTGGAGCTCCCATAAAGTGCTGGTGAGAATGTAAAACAGTAACCACCATAGAAGACTGAGCAATTCTTCAAAATGTTAAGTATTGAGTTACCATATGACAGCAATTCCATTTTCCTAGGTATATAGCCAAGAGATGAAACTTAACATCATACAAAACTTGTACACAAATGTTCATAGCAGCACTATTCATAATAGCCAAAAAAGTGGAAACAATCCAAATGTTCATCAACTGAGGTGTGGATAAAGTGGTATATCCATACAATGGTATATTTTTCAGCCATAAAAAGAGGTGAAATACTGATACATGGATGGATCAATCTTGAAAACATTGTGTTAAGTGAAAAAAGAAAAGCCAATCACAAAAGTTCAGGTACTGCATAAATTCCATTTATCTGAAATGTCCAGAATGAACAAATCCATACAAATAAAGTGTAGGTATGTGGTCGCTAGTGGCCGAGGGAAGGGGAAACGAGGAATGACTCTAATGAGCACAGGGATTTTAGGAGATAATGAAAATGTTCTGGGGTTAGGTGGTGATGGTTGCACAGTTCTTTGAATATACTGAAGGCCACTGGACTATAGACTTTAAAAGGGCGACTAGTATAGTATGTGAATTTCCTCTTGATAAAAAAATCATAAAAAAACAAAGTCAAACAAAAAAAGAGGAACAACCTAAATGTCTCATAAGCTGGTAAGTGTGGTACAATCATGGCATGGGTGATGAAGTGGTTCTAAGTTGATTGTGGTGACATTTGGAAAACTCAGGGACATACTAAAGTCCATTGAATGGTATACTTTAAATGGGTGGATTTTATGGTATATGAATTATATCGTAATATGTTTGCAAAATGAATAAATGAATGAACTCTCTGAACCATAAAAAAAAGTGTATTAGTGGTGGCACCTGGGTGGCTCAGTTGGTTAAGCAACTGCCTTCGGCTCAGGTCATGATCCTGGAGACCCGGGATCGAGCCCCACATCAGACTCCTTGCTCAGCAGGAAGCCTGCTTCTCCCTCTCTCAATCTCCTTGCTTGTGTTCCCTCTCTGGCTGTGTTTCTCTCTGTCAAATAAATAAAAAATCTTAAAAAAAAAAGTATATTAGTTATTCCCTGGCTTTGTGGGGGAAATATCTTCAGGAATCCAGCCAGTACCAAAGTAATTCAACTTATGAGGGGGTTTTAATTTAAACTTGTGTTGTCATTTTTCTAGAATTTGTAGATTTTAAAAAAAAAAGGCTTTATTTTATTTATATTAGAGAGAGAGAACACAAGCAGGGAGAGGGGCAGAGGGAGAAGGAGAGAATCCCAAGGAGACTTCTTGCCGAGCTTGGAGCCCGATGGAAGGCTCCATCCCAGGACCCTGAGATTATGATCTGAGCAGAAATCAAGAGTCAGCCACTTAACCAACTGAGCCATTCAGGTACCTCTAGATATTGTAGATTTGTCTTCTCAGGTTTTTTACATTTGAAATTGAAAAATTTATTTTAAAAACAATTTTTTAAGGAGGACCCAAAATTGTATTAATGTCAGACCCCACAAATCTTAAGACTGTGCCTGGTCATAATAGTGTTCAAAACAGACAAAAATTACTTGTCAGCCAGAGCTTATATTTTAGTGAAAGAAGAAAAATAAAAACTATATAGATAAATAAAATATATGATAAGTGATCTTGGGGAATTTGATCAAAAAAGAGAGGACTGCAATTGACCCTTGAGCAGGATCTGGGTACTCAGAGTCTCCCTACTTCCTCTCCAGTCCTTGGGATGTGGGGTTCCACTTGCCTTTCCTGCCCTCTGAGGCTGCGCCAAGGACAGAGCCTTGAAATGGTGAGGTGACATAGAAAACACCTGCACGGTATATGTGACTGAGCCCAATTAGGGCCTCTTTGTAAAGATTTGGAGGGCAGGTGCAGGGATCCATTTCTCTGGCTGCTGCCCAAGACAAGTCTGCACGTAAGTTCCCTTTGCTATTATTAAAATTGCCACCTACCAACCTGGAATGGCCCGACTCTCTTTGGTCTCTCCCTGCCCTCTGCATGGGGGTGCTGGTTTCAGATTACACCAGGAAATTTGAGAGGGTTATGAACCTACAGATGCCAATGTGGGGAAAATATTGAAGGGAAGGGGTGTAAATAGTATATGGGGGCTTGTGACTTGAGATAGGGTAGCATGTCTTGTCGGCTTCCTCCTGCAGAAGCCATTTGAGTTCAGGCCCAAAGAGGTGAGAAAGAGAGCAATGTAGATTTCAGAGGACAAGCTGATCTTTGTGCACATCCTTAGAATCAGTTCTGTCAGAAGGTTTTCCAGAGGAGCAAAGGTGGGTTGAAGACTATAAGTATTTTTTGTGGCACCAAATCATCTTAATTAGCAATTCTTGAGGATACTGTCCTCCCCACCAAAATACTTGTTTTCATGTTTTAAAAATATTACTTATTCAGAAAAAAAAAAACCTCAACCTCAATGTTATTTTAAATGGAACATATATTTAAAAACTGGTGATATTGAATTCTTTTTCATACTTTTTTTTCCTCTCTCTTTTGTGAATTACTTACATTTCTTTTAGGGCATTTCTCCTTTTTTATTGCTATGTAAGAATTTTGTATATGGTAAGAATTGAAGTATTTTTCTACACACACACACACACACACGCACACACACACAATTTATTTATTTATTTGACAGAAACACAGCTAGAAAGGGAACACAGCAGGGGGAGTGAGAGAGAGAGAAGCAGGCTTCCCGCCAAGCAGGAAGCCCGATGCAGGGCTCGATCCCAGGACTCCGGGATCATACCTGAACCGAAGGCAGACGCTTAATGACTGAGCCACCCAGGCGCCCCTGGAAATATATTTTTAAAAACATTTTTAAATATTAAAATCATATTTAAATATTTTAAAAATTAGCAAGAGGTAATCCTGTAATTTTTAAATTTTATGCAATTTTTTTCTAAAAATCTGATTTTGTATGTATCCTTAAAAAGTTCTTCTTGATTTCAAGAAAAGAAAAGCATAGTCCCTTAAAGCATTTATAAGCTCATTAAAAATGCATTTATCTTTAATTTACCTGGAATTTACTTTGGTGAATGATAGGATGTGATAATATCTCTCTGGATATCTTTGCCAGGTATCTTACCTGCTTAGTAAGTTGGCTAAATGATTTGTTTAATTTCACATATCACCTTTAGCATATAGTAGAAATTTACATTCACCTAATTTATTTCTAGATTTTCTCTTCTGTTCTTTTTTTACTTGTATGTTTTCCCAAACTGAACTGGTACCACATTTAAAAACAATGTATGGCTTTATAATATGCTTTTAAATTTGGTAGAATAAGTCTGCAGTGATTTTTCCTTCTTTTCCTTAAAATGTAATTCCAAGTACTTTTGGCATTTATAGCTTGAGAATTAAAAAGTATATGTAAAGTAGCTGTTGATCTAGGAAGTGAAGGTCTGTGTTAGTTGACACTCTGACCAGGTCATGGTCATTGATAAAGAAGAGAGTAAGTCAAGTGTCCCTGTAGATGGCTAAGGAGATCACAGCTGGAACCTAAATTGTAGTGACCATTAATTTTGAAGTCTAATAGAGGCAATGTCAGGAAGGCTTTTCTGTGTTCTCTCTTTTTTATTTTTCTGCTCTTAATACATTTTTTCCTTATCGGAAATTATCCTGATACAGGTTGGAAACTGCTGAAAACGTGAACTCTTGTGAGCTTTTTTTTTTTTCCAAAGATTTTATTTATTTGAAGAGAGAGATCACAAGCAGGCAGAGAGGCAGGCAGAGAGAGAGGGGGAAGCAGGCTCCCTGCTGAGCAGAGAGCCCACCACCGCCACCCGTGATCCCAGGACCCTGAGATCATGACCTGAGCCTAAGGCAGAGGCTTAACCCACTGAGCTACCCAGGCGCCCTCTTGTGAGCTTTTTTATTCTAAACCAAACCAGTCCAAAACCAAACCCCATTGTATCCAAGGTAACCCAGGTTAACCTCCAGGTGCTCAACAACTTTTAGGGACCTGCCGAATCTCCTGTATGTCTGGGCAGCATTAGCAATTAGAAGAGCTTAAGTTCATATGTTTTAATCAGCTGAAATTGATTTTTGTTTGGATTTATCTGGACTCTGAACTATTTTAATCAGGACAAATACAGCTAGCATATAGTAGGAACTCTAAACATGAAATGGCAATGTAATCGATAAGGAGTTTCTTAGAGAAGGGGTAGTGTAGTAAGATTAAATAGCGTTAGCTAAAAATAGGTTAATTTTAAGAGATAGATTATGACCTCTATTTTAGCCTCCGCTTTTCAGGTCCCTGGCAATTTAGGACTACTTGATGTCTTATTAAAGGTATCTTTTGTTGATTTTCAAGTCTGCCTCTTTCAAACCTGGAGGAAATTCTCAGGTTCTTCCTTTTCAGTTTGTTTGAGTTTGACATAACATGGGAATAGTGTCTGGGCTGGTAACTGACTTAAATTAGTTCACAAGTAGACCTAATTTACATACCACACCATTCACCCATTTGAAGTGTGTAGTGCAATATTTTTTAGTATATACATGGAATTGTGCGATGGACAACACAATCAATTTTAGAACATTTTCATCACTGTGTTCGACAGCAGTCACTCATTCCTCCCCTCCTAACTGTCTCAGCCCTAAAAAGCTACTAATCTGCCACTTTCTGTCTATGAATTTGCCTATTGGGAACTTAGATAAATGGAATCATAGGGATGCCTGGGTGACTCAGTTGGTTAAGTGGCTGCCTTCAGCTCTGGTCATGATCCCAGTCCCACATCTGGCTCCTTGCTATGTGGGGAGACTGCTTCTCCCTCTGCCTGCTGCTCTGCCTGGTTGTGCTTGCTCTCTGTTGGTCTCTCTCTCTGATAAATAAATGAATAAAATTTTAAAAAGAAAATAAATGGAAAACTTCCAGACTCTTTCTATGAAGCCAGCATTACTCTAATCCCCAAAGCAGACAAAAACCCCATCAAAAAGAAAAACTTCAGACCAATATCTCTGATGGCTATGGATGCCAAGATTCTTAACAAGATCCTTGCTAACAGGATCCAACAATACATTAAAAAGATTATCCACCATGACCAGATGGGATTTATCCCAGGGATGCAAGGGTGGTTCAACACTTGCAAATCAATCAATGTGATAGAACAAATCAATAAGAGAAGAGAGAAGAACCACATGGTGCTCTCAATTGATGCAGAAAAGACTTTTGACAAAATACAACATCCGTTCCTGATTTAAACTCTTCAAAGTACAGGGATAGAGGGAACATTCCTCAACCTCATAAAACCTATCTATGAAAAACCCACAGCGAATATCATTCTCAATGGGGAAAAACTAACAGCTTTCCCTCTGAGATCAGGAAGAAGACAAGGATGCCCACTCTCACCACTACTGTTCAACATAGTGTTAGAAGTCCTAGCAACAGCAATCAACAGAAAGAAATAAAAGGTATTCATCTTGGCAAAGAAGACAAACTCTCTGTCTTTGCAGATGACACGATACTCAATGTGGAAAACCCAAAAGACTCTACCCCCAAACTACTAGAACTCCTACAATAATTTGGTTTTGTGGCAGGATACAAAATCAACACACAGAAATCAGTTGCTTTCTTATACACTAACAATAAAAATATAGAAAGGGAAATCAGAGAATCGATTCTGTTTACTATAGCACCAAAAACCATAAGATACTTGGGAATAAACCTAACTAAAGAAGTTAAAGATCTGTACTCGAGGATCTACAGAACATTCATGAAAGAAATTCAAGAAGACACAAAAAGATGGAAGAGCATCCCATGCTCATGGATTGGAAGAATAAACATTGTCAAAATGTCTATACTGCCCAGAGCAATCTATACTTTCAATGCCATTCCGATAAAAATTCCACCAACATTTTTCAAAGCATTGGAACAAACAATGCTAAAATTTATATGGAACCAAAAAAGACCCCGAATCGGTAAGGAATTGTTGAAAACAAAGCTGGGGGCATCATGTTACCCGACTTCAGGCTTTATTACAAAGCTGTAATCACCAAGACAGCATGGTACTGGCACAAAAACAGACAAAGACCAATGGAACAGAGTAAAGAGTCCAGATATGGACCCACAAATCTATGGTCAAATCATCTTTGACAAAGCAGGAAAAAATATCCAGTGGAAAAAAGACAGTCTCTTCAATAAATGGTGCTGGGAAAATTGGACAGCTATGTATAGAAGAATGAAGCTAGACCATTCTCTTACACCGCACACAAAAGCAAACTTGAAATGGATGAAAGACCTCAACGTGAGACAGGAATCCATCAAAATCCTAGAAGAGAACATACGCAGTAACCTCTTTGACATCGGCCACAGCAACTTCTTTCAAGACACGTCTCCCAAGGCAAAGGAGACAAAAGCGAAAATGAACCTTTGGGACTTCATCAAAATAAAAAGCTTCTGTACAGCAAAGGAAACAGTCAACAAAACAAAGAGGCAACCCACGGAATGGGAGGGGATATTCACAAATGAAACTATAGACAAAGGGCTGATATCCAAGATCTATAAAGAACTACTCAAACTCAACATCCAAAAAGAAGATGAACACATCAAGAAATGGGCAGGAGACATGAAGAGGCACTTCTCCATAGAAGATATACAAATGGCTAACAGACACATGAAAAAATGTTCATCATCCCTAGCTATCAGGGAAATTCAAATCAAAACCACACTGAGATATCACCTTACACCAGTCAGAATGGCCAAAATTAACAAGACAAGAAACAACAAGTGTTGGAGAGGCTGTGGAGAAAGGGGAACCCTCTTACACTGTTGGTGGGAATGCAAGTTGGTGCAGCTGCTTTGGAAAACAGTGTGGAGATTCCTTAAAAAATTAAAAAGAGCTACCCTATGACCCTGCAATTGCACTACTAGGTATTTATCCCAAAGATACAGATGTAGTGAAAAGAAGGGCCATATGTACCCCAATGTTCATAGCAGCAATGGCTACAATCTCCAAACTGTGGAAAGAGCCAAGGTGCCCATCAACAGATGAATGGATAAAGAAGATGTGGTACATATATACAATGGAATACTACGCCTCCATCAGAAAGGATGAATATCTAACTTTTGTAGCAACATGGACTGGATTGGAAGAGATTATGCTAAGTGAAATAAGCAAAGTAGAGAAAGTCAAGTATCACATGGTTTCACTTACTTGTGGTACGTAAGGGGTAATATAGAGGACAGTGGGAGAAGGAAAGGAAATGGGAAGTAGGGTAATTCGGGGAGAGAAACAAACCATGGAGAATTTGGTCTCAGAAACAAACTGAGGGTCTTGGAGGGGGGGGGGGAGAGGGAATGGGAGAGCCTGGTGGTGGGTACTGGGGGCATGTATTGCATGGAGCACTGGGTGTGGGCATAAACAATGAAGCTTGTAACACTGAAAAAAGATAAAATTAAATTTAAAAAGATTAAATTAAATTTAAATTTAAAAAAGCAAAAAAAGAAAAGAAATGAATCATATGGAGTCTTCTGTGACTGGCGGCTAACACTTGGCATGTTTTCTTTTCATTTTATTCTATTTTATTACTAAAATATAGTTGGCATTTTCTTCTTTAAAATATTTTTATTTATTTATTTTTGACAAACAATTGTCAAATATTTAAGGTGAACAACACGAGGTTTTGATAGACATATACATTGTGAAAATGATTACCACATTCAAATTAATTAATGCATCCACCACCTCCCAGAGTTACAGTATTTTTGTGTGTTTGTGGTGAGAATACTTGGGACTTATTCCATCTGCGATTTCAAGTATATGATACATTATTATGAACTATAGTCACCAAGGCATACTTTAGGTCTCCTAAACTTACTCATCTTGTAACAGAAGTCTTGTGCTCTGTTCATCAGGAATAAACCCCAGCATTGTGTTTTTAAATCAGTGCTGAAGGGAAGGGAGCATGCATTTTTAAATATCACCAAGATAGCACAAGAAATCAGACCCCTTCTACAAAACTTCTACAATTTCTATTTTGTCCTCTCTACTTTTTCTGTTCACATTAGCCTGTGGATTTATGTCTTCTTTTTGTTTGTTTGTTTGTTTGTTTGAAGTGGGGAGGAGCCAGCTTTAATCACCCATTTATCCCCGATCAGCATGCCCCTTTGCAGCACCAGTCCAGCTGACCAGATGCCTGGGCCCCCCCCCCCCCCACTCTTTGATCAGCTTCTCCCCATTTCTTTCCCCCACCTTGCCACTCCTACCTCCTGATAACCACCATTCTAATGTTATGATGAGTCTGATTTAAAAAAAAGAGTTTTTTAGATTCCACATATAAGTGATAACCATATGGTATCTGTCTTCCTGTGTCTAGCTTATTTTACTTATATAATGTCGGCCAGGTTCAGCCGTGTTGTTGCAAATGGCAAGATTTCTTTCTCATGGCCAAATAATATTCCACTGTATATCTGTATGCTGTATCTTCTTGATCCAGTCATCCATAGGTGGACACTTAAGTAGTTTCCATATCTCGGCTATTCTGAGTAACACTGCAGTGAACATGGGAGTGAAGATAGCTCTTTGAGGTACTGATTTTGTTTCCTTTGGCTATATACCCAAAAGTGGGGTTGCTCGATCATGCGGTAGTCCTATTTTTGGTTTTTTAAAAAATTGAGATATAAGTGGCATACAGCATCATGTTAGTTTAAGGTGTAAATGTATTAGTTCGATTCACTTATGTATTGCAATATGATTACTACTGGAGTGTTAGCTAGCACCTCTACACCTCCTATAATTCTTTCTTGTGAGAACAATTAAGATATAGTCTTTTAGTCAATAGTTGTTGACTGTAATCATATGTTGTGCATTTGATCTCTAGAAATATTTATCCACTAGTCGCAAGGTTGTAACCTTACACGTCTCCAATTCCCCCACTCCCTAGCCCCTGGTAACCACCATCGACTCTCAGTTGTTGTTTTTTAGTATTTTATTTATTTATTTGACAGAGAGAAGGAGAGAGAGACCACACACAAACAGGGGGAGCAGGATAAGGAGAAGCAGACTCCCCACTGAGCAGGGAGCCCGATGTGAGCCTTGATCCCAGGACCCCCCAAAGGCAGATACTTAACCCACTGAGCCACCCAGGCACCCCTCAACTCTCAATTTTTATGAGCTTAGCTTTTTTAGATTCCACATATAAGTGATAGCAAAGCAGTATTTTTATTTTTGTGTCTGACTTATCTCAGCATAATGCTTTCAAAGTCCATCCATGTTGTGGCAAATGGCAGAATTTCCTTCTTCCTCATAGCTGAATAATGTTGCATTTTATGTGTGTGGATACCACATCTTTATCCATTCATCCATTGATGAACACTTAGGTTATTTCCCTATCTTGGCTATTCTGAATGATACTGCAGTGAGCGTGGTGTGCAAATATCCCTTTGAGATACTGATTTCAATTCATTTGGATATATACCCAGGAGTGGGATTGCTGGGTTTTATGGCAGTTCAATTTTTAATTTTTTTAAGGAAATTCCATACTGTTTTCTATAACGGCTGTCCCATTTTACATAACCACCGTGTTATAAATGTTCTCTTTTCTGTATATTCTTGCCAACATTTGTTATTGCTTGTCTTTTTGATAAATAGCCATCCTAATAGGTATGAGGTAATAATGATTTGTTTTGATTTGTTTTTCTCTGATGACGAATGACACTGAACATCTTTTCATATGTCTGGGGGCCATTTGTCTGTCTTCTTTGGCAAAGTTTCTATTCAGGTTCTTTGTCCGTTTTTAAATTGGATTATTTACTTTTTGCTAGTATATTGTGTGATTCTTGGTATATTTTGGATATTAACCCCTTATCAGACATATATGTTTGTCACATATATGTGTGACATTTTGACAAATATGGTTTACAAATATTTTCTCCCATTTTGTGGTTTCTTTTTCAACTTATCGCTTCCTTTGCTGTGCAGACGCTGTCTAGTTTAGTGTAATTCCACTTTTTTATCTTAGTGTTTGTTGCCTGGGCTTTTGGTGTCTGATCCAGGAAACCATTGCCAAGGCCCATGTCAGAGATCTTTTTCTGTATGTTTTCGTCCAGGAGTTTTGTAATTTTAAGTCTTACATTCAAGTTTTTGATCCATTTCAAGCTATTTTTTTGTGAGTGGTATAAGATAGGGGTCTGATTTCTTGTGCTATCTTGGTGATATTTAAAAATGCATGCTCCCTTCCCTTCAGCACTGATTTAAAAACACAATGCTGGGGTTTATTCCTGATGAACTGTGAAAACTTCTACAATTTCTATTTTGTCCTCTCTACTTTTTCTGTTCACATTAGCCTGTGGATTTATGTCTTCTTTTAGTTTGTTTGTTTGTTTTTTTGAAGTGGGGAGGAGCCAGCTTTAATCACCCATTTATCCCCGATCAGCATGCCCCTTCGCAGCACCAGTCCAGCTGACCAGATGCCTGGGCCTCCCCCCCACCTGGATTTATGTCTTCTTGAGCAATGAGTCAGAAAGCGATTCTAGTGTCACGAGTATGAATCTCAGTCCAGAACTTTGGGAACAACAATTATCTCCTGTGATGGTTGATTTTATATATCAACTTGACTGGCCATGGGGTTCTCTGGTATTTGTTTTTTCTCAATACATCTGTGAGGGTATTTCTGGATGAGATTAACATGAGAATCAGTATTTCCTCTCCAATACAGGTGAGCCTTACCCAGTCAGGCAGAGGCATGAATAGAACAAAAAAGGCCCAGTAAAAGAGAGTTCACTCTCTCTGTTTTCAAGTGATTTTCTCCTGTCTCGAAACTCTGGCTTGGGCTAGAACTTACACCATCAACATCATCAATTTCAATTCTCCTGCATCTTCAGTTTGTTGACCACAAATTTTGGGACCTCTCAGCCTCCATATTCACATGAGCCAATTCCTTGTACTAAATCACCCCTCCCCACCCCGTTCTCAATATATGGATGGATGGAGCGATAGATGAATAGACAGATAGATGGATCAATGGATAGGTAGCTAGATACGTAGATCTGTTGGTTATGTTCTCTGGAAAACCTAGATTAATCTGATTTTCTTTTCTTTCTTTTTGTTTTAAGGTTTTATTTATTTGTCAGAGAGAAAGAGAGAGAGAGAGAAAGAGGGAGTGAGCGCACACAAGCCAGGGGAGTGGCAGGCAGAGGGAGAAGCATGCTCCCTGCTGAGTAAGGAGACCCCCCCCCCCCAGGAACTCATCCCAGGACCCTAGGATCATGACCTGACTGAAAGCAGAATCTTAACCAACTGAACCACCTAGGCATCCCAATCTAATTTTCTTACTTTTTTTTTTTTTAATATCAACTTCAATTCTTTGCCTCCCATCTCATTGGACTGATGGCAAATTCAACCCCAGGTTTTTTGAAATTAAAACTTAGGGCAGCATAGAGAAGGCAGATCTTAAGGCACAGGGCAAGTTTCTACTTCTCCAGTCATTGATCCTTATCCATGATGAGTCACTGTGGAGATCCTCATTGCCTTCAATTACATGATGTTCTTCAGGACCAGGGCTTTCTGGACCTCTAGGGCCACCAGTGGTGCAAGGACATCTATAATGAGGCTTTAAACCAGAAAGCTCCTTTCCCTTTCTGTCTTTGCACCATCACTGAATACTGCCAAGGATTAGTGCATGAGTCTTGGTGGCTTAAGGGGTTGACTTCACTATTGTTAAGCTGTCGGTTCTCCCCAAACTGATCTATAGATTCAGTACAGTTTTAATTAAAATCCCAGCAAGATTTTTAGGAGAAATTAATATACACCCTGATTGCCAGGCTTATTATAAAGTTACTTGGGACATTGTGATACTGGAGAAAAGGCATTCATGTGGATGAATGGAATAGTATCAAGGATTCAGAAATAGACCCACACATAGATGATCAAAATGATTTTGGATTAAAAAAATCCTAAACTGAGAGGGCGCCTGGGTGGATCAGTGGGATTGCTCAGGTCATGATCTCAGCGTCCTGGGATCGAGGTGCGCATTGGGTTCTTTGCTCAGCAGGGAGCCTGCTTCCTCCTCTCTCTCTGCCTACGTGTGATCTTTCTGTCAAATAAATAAATAAAATCTTTTAAAAAAAAATCCTAAGCTGAGGAGACACGGCAGTGAACAGGACAAATTGTTTGCCCTCGTTGAGCTTACCTTCAAATGGGTAAGACAAATAATTAAATTTTTAAAGTTGACAAATATTTGAGTAATAACCCTTAATGGTGAATGCTATGAAGAAATAAGTTGGGATAAAGGCATAGAGAATGACTTGCAGGGTGGGCTACTTAAATAGGGTGGGTGGAGAGGATTATTGAGAAAAGGTGTGAATAATAAGGAATACATGTGATATGACCTATTTTAGGGTACACAATTTTTCAGTTCTGGTTTTGTTGTTCATTCATTCTATTAAAATTTTTTTGCTAAGCACCTACTATGCACCAGATATTCTATGTGCTGCGGATACAGTAGTGAACAAAACAGGCAAAATGTCCACCTCCATGCAGCTTTTGTAGGGAAGCAAAAAATAAACTGTACAAATAAGTAAAATGTATGTTAAATGCCAGAGCAAAAATAGAAAGGAAGAGATCAAGGTGATGTATGTGCATGAATATGCTTGTGGGTGTGGGCACAGTGATGCTCATTTAAAATATAGTGGCCAGAAAAGGCTTACTTAGAAAATAACATTTGAAAGAAGTGAAAAAGACATATCGTTATGGTGGTGGCAGTGGAGGAAGATGATCCAAGAAGAGGAATAAGCAAGTGCAAAGGTCCTGGGGTGGAACACACTTGTTGGCTACCAAGGAACATGCAAGGGAAGAAGGGAGGGTGCCTAGGGGTTAGATCCTATGGGTCACTGTAAGGTCATTGACTTGCTTAGAGATGAAAAGACAATGGAAGGATTTGAACAGGAGTAGCATGATATAACTTAGCTCTCAATGGGATTCCTGTGTTTCAATTAAAATTATTTTATAAAGAAGAAGAAAAAAAAAACAATTTGTTTTTGCAAATTAACTGTGTTTGTCTTTGAAAGAAGGGAAAAAGAGACCAACAAACCACAGAAAACATAAATGAATGCATTTTGTTCAGGGACAGATGGCTAAAGCAATGACCGTGAATCACAGAGTCCTAGAATCAGTTATGTCCAAAGTACTCAGGAAATGGTTCGGTCCCTAATTAATCATTCCACATTGTTAAAGTCTGGAGATAAATTTAGCTGGCAGTAGGTGGAATGAGATGAGTTCTGGTGAAAACATGTTTCCAATGAGGTTGGCAAAGAATGCTGTGTAAAACCAAAATAATCCAAACTATGTCCTAATAATGCTGCGTTTGGTGAGCCACATCCCCAGCCATGACCACTTGGTTGTTTGTCCCTGAGTCACCAAGATTGAGGATTGTTAACATTTCATGTAGCCCAAGAGGCTAGGTCGGTGAGGTAGGACAGGGTGGAAAAGCCCTGAAACATTCCGACGCCTCGGTGCTACCGCCCTCTCGTGGCAATTCCAGGAGTTGACTTTGGTGTAATTTCAACATTTGCTATCAGGACTCAACATTTGTTTAAGTTTCAACTTTTAAGAAAAGGAAAGTGATTTCTAAGTACCAGCCCCTGCATTCCCTTAATTAATTAAAAAAGCAGGGGGGGGAAAGTTGCTATTTTATTGGCTAGCAGCACAATTCTTTCAAGGAGAAGACTGGTTTTTGTTTATTTAAACTCTGAGGAGCCAGTTGAGATCTAGAGCAGAGATCCCAGGACTGGGAAAGGGGTTGAAACACTTTGCATAATAAAGGAAGAGAGTTTGGGCTTTGCACCAGAATGAGGAAGTACTCCTGACTTTGGGAGGGAGGAAATATTCTGGAGGAAGAGGCCACGGATGGAGAAATCCTGGCTGGAAGGGCTAGGATCTGAGACCCAAACAGTGCCCAGGAGATACTCCTTTGAGGAGGACAGTCGAGGGACTTTTGAGAACAAATTTTTAATAATAACCTTTCAGTTTGTGGCCGGCGGGGTGATGCCTTCGGGGCTTCCCCGTTGCTACACTCTCCCTTGCCTGGACTCTCAAGCCTGTGATGCACACTGTTGTTGACCCTGGGGCTCTGGTCTATAGAGGAAAGGGAAGATTTGAGGACGGGGAAAGATTGCTTGCTGAGGCTAATGTGAGCTAAAGAGAGGACAGCTGGCAGCTGTGTGAGTCACAGGGCAAAGATGAAGAATACAGAAAAAATGACAAAGAGGTGGGTGGGAGAAATGTAAGCCACCCCAAATGCCTCAGAAATGTTTGTTGGGGGAAGACCCCAGTGTGTGGGTTGAGAATCAGTCAGTTTTTTCTTGTTTTATTTTTAGCCATGGACAGCGAATTCCCCTAATGTTGGTTCACTTTGGGACCCTGAAGTCGGGATACAGTTATACAGGCGTATTATGGCTGGCACTTTGCTACTGGCAAGGATTTGGGACTCTGACTTGAAAGAAATTGTTATATGAAAAATATATTAAAATGTGATGAAATTCTTAGCAGCACGATTTATAAGAGCTCACGCCTGGAAACAGTCCAATTGGCCGTCAGCTGTAGATAAAGAAACTGTGGAATGTTTATGTGCTAGAACGCTACACAGCAGTTAAGAGTGAATGGTCCATAGCCACATGGGAAGCTCTGAATGACTGTCACAAACAAGGTGGAGGGAAAGAAGCCAGATCCAAATGGGTTCATATTGAATGATTTCATTTATAGACGGCAGAAAAATAGGCCAACTAACCCTGGCTGTTTACCCTGTGGTAGGGCTATGGTAACAGCAGAAGACTGGGGGTGGGGGGACTCTGGGAATACTGGAATGTTCTGATTCCCTATCAAGTGGTAGATACAGAGCGGTTTCATGTTCTTGAAAGCTGACCAAGTTGTGCACTTACAATGTGTCCACTTTTCTACGGGTATGTGTAAAGGAACAATTTACTATAAGCTTATTAAAAAGGATACAATCAAGGATAGAGATGAATGTCCAGATGGAAGAGATGGGCAGGGCAAGGTGTGTGGAACACGGCATGGAGCTTCTGTGGCCTCGCTGAGGGCCACTCTCCCCGCACCTCCCTGTGCTCACCAACCTGGAAACTCTCTAAACCCCATTCTTTTGGAATTTTTATGGAGGCTTCATCACACAGGCATGAGGGATCGTTACCTCTGCTTCTAACTCCTCCCCTCTCTGGAGAATGTGCGGAGAGACTGAAAATGCCAAGCTTCTACTCAGACCTTGGTCTTTCCGGTGACCTGCCCCCACCTACGAGCCATTCAGAAGCCCCACCCAAAAGTCAGCTCATTATAACAAAAGACACCGCTCTCACCCAGAAAATTCCAAGGGATTTAGGAGCTCCTGTCAGGAAGCAGGGTCAAAGACCAAGTATTAGAACAAAAGATGCTCCTAGCGCTCGTACCACTTAGGAAATTACAAGGGTTTTAGGAACACTTTGCCAGGAACCAGGGACTGAGACCAATGCAGGTATTTTTTTCCTTTTAGCTCACAGAGTGTTACACCTTAGTAAAACGGGTAAGAAACAAACACCTTAGGAAAGCAAAGAGCAAGTCAGGGTGCCAGGGGAAGCTGAGAAAAACTTCATGCAAGGAACATTCCACTCAATTCAGCACACATTATTGAGGGATTATAATGCACAGGAGACCATGTAGTAGAGACTGTGAGACATGGATATATACGGCCTTCTGACTCACTGACTCACTGGGAGGAGGCCCTCGGACTGGGAGACCAACCCGGGTAGACTCAGCCACATTGATAGCCACAGCCCGATTCTGGCAACATGGCTCATTATGCTAACCTCTATCCCTTGTTCAACATTTTACTACAGATATAAGTGCTGGAAAGTCTGCAAAAGAAAAAAACAAACAAAAAAAACCAAGTCATCATTTGCAGGCTATATTATTATGTACTTGGAAAATCTAAGAGAATCTATAGATTATTAGAAAAAATGTTTATCAAGCTTAATAAATACAGATCAGTATAAAAGCAATTGCTTTCCTATATGCCAGTAACAATTAGAAATACATTTTTCTTTTTTTTAAGATTTATTCATTTTAAAGAGAGTATGCACGTGCGCACACACACACACACACACACACACACACACACACACATGAGCCTGTGAGTGGGGGAGGAGCAGAGGGAGAGAGAATCTCTAGGCGACTCCCTGCTGAGTCACAGAGCCTGATATGGCCCTATTTCATGACCCTCAGATCATGATCTGAGCCAAAATCAAGAGTGGGACGCTAAACTAACTGATCCACCAGGCACCCCAGAAATACCCTTCTCTAATGTGTAATACCTAGGATAAGAAATCTTATTAAGAAATGTGCAATGCCTTCTTAGGGAAAAATTTTGAAATTTTATTGCAGGACATGTAAGCATTAAATGAATAAAAAGATGTACTATGTTCAACTCTTAAGGGGTTAAATAATAAGCACTTAATAAATATTGGTATAAGATTGAGTTAAATAATGCTGGAAAGGGCCATATCTTAGTCCTTTGTTTAGTATCTTTTCTTCACATAGCACCAGAACAGTAATCTGGCACAGCGTAGGGACTCAAATATTAAAAGGAAGAAGACAAAGGAAGGAGGGGAGAGGAGGAAAGGATGAATTACTTTAAGTGAGAGGGCTGGCATTGGGTCAAAAAATTATTAAACATTCTGAATTCTTTGTATCCTTACAATTTGTCATTTGCTAACATCCACTTGCTTCATTGTGATAATGTGTTTGTACAGTCATCTCTAGTTTACAAAGCTGGTGCATTTCATGCTTTCATGTAGTGCACGTAGCACTGTGAAAAATACAGTGTTGTCACTGGGAAATCTGGATGTTTTCCAAGTCTTAGATCAGAAATAACCTGGCTGTTACTCAGACCCAAGTTTTCTGACTTCAAGGGGGAGTGACAGCACTCTATAAGTGTCAACATCAGTGTTCAATGAGCTACATGTGTGGATTACAGATTGCCATCCTAAAGGGACATTTTTAAGAATGGAAGTAGGTACCATTCATTATGCTGGCACGACAGGTGTAAATTGGGCTGGGCCAGAGTGAGGTACAGTCACTCAGACTGGATGAAAACACAGTAGAAGTCAATCCTCCTTATGGGTAGCATATGTCCTAAGACCTTTTGCAAGCTATGGAGACTGTACACGCTGCCCCTGGCTGTGTTTAATGAGTTTTTGATCAAAGTCAATAATCAATAACTTAATAAAGAGCAACCAAGAACTGAAGTTTGTTTTTTGTAAGAGGAAGGTCACCTACTTGGAAAGGTTGATGCTGCCTGCATGTGGGGCAAAGTGAAATGTCATTCTTCCTTTTGTCCTTCTAACCCCGAATGGCCTTTCTTGTTCATGGGTCCAACATAGTGTGAGTAAGGTAACATTGGGAGCTGACTGTAATTTTATCTTCCTTGTTGAAGTCTTTTATAATGTGAAGATAATGAGTGGATCTGTGAGTAAACTCATTACTAGGAACAGTCAATACTTGTTTTCCTGTGAAGCTTTTGGTGATTACATTAACCGAATAGAGGGTTTTCTTTAACTGAAAATCTTTCACTATACAGTATTAGCAATTTTAAGTTAGAGGTCACTGACTTGTAAGGACGTTGATCTTAGTGCGTTTTTTTTTTTAAACATGTTCCATTTCTGCAAATAAACAAGAAAGTTTCAACTTAAAATAGAAAGCTAAGTCCATTCCTCAATTATGTGTTTTAAATTAACCTGCTAGCTCTTGAACAGGTGAAAACTCTCTTAACATTCTGTGTGCATAAAGCATCAAATATGCAGATTTTTTTTTTTTTTTTATTGTTACTAAATTTTTTTTCCAGTGTTTCAAGATTCATTCCCCATTCCCCACACCCAGTGCTCCCCGCTTTAGGTGTCCCCAGTACCCACCACCAGGCTCTCCCATCCCTCCACCCCCCTCCCTCCAAGTCCCTCAGTTTGTTTCTGTGCTCAAAATCTCTGTTGTTTCGTTTCCCTCCCT